>OX457043.1:10766206-10911206 GCA_949752735.1 Lumbricus terrestris | reverse complement strand
CGGTTGTTCTCTCTTTTCTCTTCTTTCTCTCTCTTGCTTTATCTCCCTCCCCTCTCTCTCTCCCTCTTCCCCCCCTCTCTCTCCGTCTCTCTCTGTCCTTTCTCTGTTTTTATATATCTCCCTCAGTCTCTCTGTCTCGTAACTCTCGTTGGCTTTGTTTGTCTGTCTGTCTATCTGACATGTCTGTATGTACCTCTATATCTCCCTCTTCTATATATCACCACTCTGCAGATAGATAGTATCAGCTGATCCTCTTTAATGATACAGGACGTGTCCTCCTCTCAAGCGACGATGTACTGCGTTGAATGTCGTCAGAACCTCTGCGACCGTTGCTCGAAGGAACACCGACGACAGCGGCTGAGCAAGCACCACCAGATCCTCCAGCGTGGAACGCCTCTGAACGAGGATGCTGCGAAGCTGTTCGGTCCAAACTTCTGTGAGTTCCATCCCGGACGACCGGCCGACCTCTACTGCAACGACTGCAAGGGAGTCCTCTGCATGATGTGCTTCGCCGAGAGCCACCACTCGCACCAGTGCACCGACATCAGCAAGATGGGAGAGAACTTTCGAAAACATCTCGTAATAGACATCGACGAGGTGAGCGGCTGCCTTGGTGAGGTGCTGGGCATGAAACGGATGCTGGGGAAGGAGAGGAAGAGATTCGAAAAGGAGGCGGAGGAGGTCAGGGTGAAGGTCGTCAAGCGGAGCGAGGAACTGAAGCAGACCTTGGAGCGGCATACCAAGTCGTTGCTGGACGAACTGGCCTCGCTCCAGGCGATCGCGCTGGAGGAGTTCGGGAAGAACATGGAAGAGATGGAACGACATCTGAAGACGCTGGAGACGTTCAAGAGCTACTGTGAGGAGATGAGGTCGAAGGGATCTCCGAGCGACGTCTGTAGGTCGATGGTCGATCTGCGGAAGAGGACCGGGGAGCTGAAGGACATGCACGCCGTCCATGTGAAGAAACCGATCTGTAGTCTGGATGTCTCGTTTCGAATAACGCAGAACCAGGATTACGTCAACAGCCATCCAAACATGATCGGGGTCATCACAGGTAAGCGTATACGACAACGCTCTCCATATAAACATAATACATTACATTACATAAAATGTATATGATTTTGGCACAGGCCTATATAATTGCCATTCTCCTTATTTCGTTCCCATATTATGACCCCACTGCTTGGAGTCACCATATTCTGGTCTATTGACGTTCAAATCAAGTACATGTATCTATTAATAATAATCTATAGCCTATAGGCCTAAGTCTATAACAAACTTACCAATCAATGCCTGATATGACCTCTCGATAAAAAATGTGTGGACTATAGAATAGACTAAGTGTCACTATTATTATCATAGATCTCTCCATTCTAATCGTTAGCGAAACTGGTTTTTATTATCTTTATCTCAAGTCCATGAATTGATTTCGATGACTGTTGATCGCATGCGTGCACTTGCTTCACTACTCGACTGTAGCCTGTGACCTATTATGAATATAAGAGTTTCGTTGTCCTCTGTTATTTACCGGATTGAATATTATGATTAATTAATTATATATAATTATATTAAAGCCTATTATTGCCTAATTTCGTATTTAATGCCACAGTGGTTTTGGAAGTAAATCGTCAAATAATACATGAATGAATGGGTTAAAGGTGAAACGACTAAGGCTAAATTTTTCCATTCTCCATTAAAATATTTCTATGTTTTGCAAAAGGAACGGCTTCAAAGGTGCGACACAAAGCAATGATCGCAAACAACCGTCCAGGTCAGTTGCCTTGTATGTAGGCCTAGCTATACGCTTCTCACTAAATTTAGTTATAGGCCTACATGCTTGTCTAATTGGCAACAACTTACATATATCCACAAGCATGCAATACTTGTTTATCTTCTCATAATTCATTAATTATAGCAGATAATGAGGTTGAGAAAATTCGACGGAAACCACCTGAACTCCCGCTGACCTGAGAAAGTTTCCACCTCTCTAATCTTCGAATAATCTGATTTCTGTGTAATCTTAAAAATTAAATTGAATTGTTCTGAATCGGAAATCGGAACGTTGACTAGATAATAATTTATTATAGGTTAATGTTTCGTATTTTCGAAAATATCTTTGAGGATGACGATTGCAGCTCGTCGATAGTTGCTGGATTGTAGCCTATACAGGGCTGTTTTTAAGGAATTTTTAGAACTGCACAACTCCTTCTTTCCTTTCCAATCCTCCATGGTAAATTAATTCCAATCGGATGAAAATTACCATTTTTGCTAGTTTTAATTGCACAAAACGTGTGACAGAAGTGCTTCTACAGTTGCACAAATCCATTTAGAACTGCACATTTAGTGTACAACTGCACATTAAAAAAGCCCTGAGCCTACATGTAGCTGAGTATAGGCATAGCCTACATGTACGGCAACTAGTTAAAAGTGTTTGACAAGATGTCAGACTTCGATTTTATTTTATGCTCGGTAGAGTATAATGGACAAGAGTGCGAAAGGTAGTGAGTTCGAACCCCCGTTGGATGGATATGCTTTGTAGGCTGCTATTAGCGCCATGTATTGCAGGCTGTCTGTTCAGTTGGTATAGTTAAGATTTTTGTATTCTGTAACCTGAGTTCCTGTAAATAATTATTGTTTCAACTGCATAATTGTACACTGTAACCGGTTGCGGTCTGTCAACCGGATTGTTGATTAAACGAAAATTATTATTTTTATTCTCGAATGATGGATCTCCGGTTTGATGATAGATCAGTAGCGTGGCACACTCAAAACAAGACACACAACAGATGAGTTTTTTTAAACATTTCTGTCACACAAAACTGCACAAACGAAGTGTTAAACTAGAGTCATTAGCCTACGCATAAAAAAAACTACGTCTAGCTCTCAGGGTTTCTTTGTGGAATTTTTTAACTGCACGACCCCTTCTGTCCATTCCCATCCTCTATGGCAAATTACTTGCAATCGGATGACAATTACCTTTTTATTCTTTTTAATTGCACAGAAGTGCCTTTGCAACTGCACAAATTCACATAGGCCTAGAACTGCGCATTTTGCGTACAACTGCACGCTAAAAGTCCTGCTAACCTTTTGTATTAAGTAGGCCTAATACAATAATAGGCCTAAATAAATTTAAATATAACCTAATCTAATCGGTCTAATCTTTCCTCTTTTTCCAGTGACCACTAGCCGCCTGACGAAGAGACTGGACATAGCTGACCGCAACGTGACCGGCGTCGCCTGCCTTGACCACCGTCTCTACGTCCTCCTCTCCGACGCCATCCGCGTCTTCGAGGACCTCGAGCCCTTCAACCGCGTCACTGAGCTGACCATTCCGGGCATGAAGTCCCTCGTCGACATCGCAGCCTGTCACAACTTCATGTGTCTCTACGTAACAGACCGCGAGAGATCCTGCGCCTGTCGCCTGGACGTCGACCACAAGGCCTCCATAGTCCTCCAAAACCTCGCCAATCCCTACACCCTGTCCGTGTCCGCTGACGGGAACCTCGTGACGCTTCGATGGGGGACCCCGTCGCTCATCGAAATCTACGGACCGGACGCGCTGCTCATGCACATGATCACCCTCGAACCGGACGTCCAACTGCCCTACCATGCCGTCCAGACGTCGACCGGGAATGTCGTTCTGAGCCACGGCGGTAAGGGCAGCCGGACGCACCGCGTGCTCGAAGTCTCCCTCGAGGGAGAGGTCCTGCGTAGCTACCCGGCCGACAACCAACTCGACGGGAACCTCAACTGCCCTCTGCACCTCGCCCTTGACGGCGAGAACAGGGTCTTCGTCGCCGACTACTACAACGGAATCGTCATCCTCCTGCGACATCAGCTGGAACTGGATCGTCTGCTCGTTGTTGAACCGAGGGACGGGGTTCGACGCCCGAGTCGACTCTGCTACCTGGCCGACAGGAAGATGCTGTTCCTCGTCAATGGAAACAAGAGTGTTGACGTCTACACGCTCGATGAGACCGAGTTGGAGGGCACCATCAGTCGAGCAGATTCCGTTGAGTTAACTAAAAGACATGGGGTGGCATCTACTCCGGTGGCATCTCCTGCAGCAGGCGTTGAACTGGGACATGTTAATCTTGCGATGGGCATTGAAAGACAGCATTCACCGCAGAAGACATCCCACTCACCGTTCTCGAGAATTGGTCGCTTCATCTAGACTGCTGCCAAACTAGTCAAACTGCAACTATATTTATGTATACAATAATACAACGCTTTAAAGTGAAAATGCTGATATGAACATTTTGCTATAGAAACGAATGTACACATGTTTCTATAGCAACGGATGTACAATGTGTTCCATAGCAACGAATGTTCACATGTTGCTATGGCTACGAATGTACACATGCATGTTTCTATAACAATGAATGTGCACATGTTGCTATAGCAACGAATGTAAACCTGTTTCTATAGCTATGAATACACATGCATGTGTATTGTGTATGCATCTGGACACTGTGGGGCGCGGTGGTGTAGTGGGTATGTTCGTTGCCTTGCAGCTGGAGGGTTGCAGGATAGAATCCACCTCAAGCCGCCGTGTAGGGACCTTGGACAAGTCCTTCACTCGCAATTGCTCGATCAGCGCTTCGGCCTGAAATTCCGATTCAGTGACCGCGCTGTAGTCGGGAGCGATACTGAGCAGAAATCTAGAAGGGGCGCTATAACAAGTGCACACACACACACATATATATACATACATAGGCGCTGAGTTGGCCCGAAGAGTGTGAGTGCCCAAAGAATGGGAAAAAACCGCGCGTGAGCGCGGGGAAATTTTTGTGTGTCTTTTTTGATAGGAGAGTTATTGAAATTACCTCTGTTCATAGGCGGAGACTTGTTCATGGTTTTATGGGACGAAGTCGCGGTCAAAGGACGATCGCCGAGCAGGGAAGGGCCGAAGGGGCTTGAGGAGGGATGTGCTCCTAGCCATTTTAGAAATTTGTTTTCTTGCCACACTGCGATGGTAGCATCTTAGGCTGTCATTTTTCGACAATGTCGTTGTTTAAGACTTGAAAGGCATCCTTGCCGTTGTTTAAAAAAAATTCCACACAACATGAAATAGTGAAATTTTAAGCTGTTATCTCATCAAAATTTCCCATTATTTAATTATTTAGCGATATGATTCATGACTTCAATAAACGTTCTTCCCAATTGCTTGAAAAATGGTGATCACTCTTTTGGTCAGCATGTAATTTTCTTGGAATCCACACAGATGAAAAGCATGATCTTCGTTAGTATGGGCATCTTGGAGCACTTTCCCCTAATTAGGTCAGCACTCAACAGACTCAAATTTTGCACAAGAAATCAAAAAATTCTGTCTACATTAACCACTATAGTTAGTGAGTCGATCAATATTAACATTGTGGAAGACAGTTTTTCAATTAGTTTTCACAGACAATTTAGTCAAGGTTGATTTGTTAATTAACGCCGACAAAAAATCCAGCTTTTATGATGCTGTGAGGTGATTCTCGCGCATTGAGGATCATTATAGCCTAGCATGTACAATAAAAAGAAACAGTCATTCAAATCGTCGCCTTCGTCCGTAATATAAAAAAAAGACTGAAGCTGATCGAATGAGCAGGATTTCGAGGTTTCCTCGTATTCGCGGGTATGGAGTTCAGACTACCGGACGGGGTAAAACTGGAGTAATAGTAAGGTAGACTAGGCCTAACTGAGATAAAAGAAAATATGTAAAAGACGCAATGATTTTTATAGATAAGCAATGCCAACAGACAGGGCTTAAAGTGTGGCTGGACGGTCGTCGGTCATGGACGGCGTCCATGCACTTATTTTAGAATCTGATCGCTGTCCTGCCACTCATTGGCCAGCACAATCTGGAAACGTATGGGGCGTCCAGGCACTTCTTTTGGAAAGGAAGGGGGCGTCCAGGCACTTATTTTTTCACACTTTAAACACTGCCAACAGAGAAATAATATAATAAAAAGCACATCTTGTTGGCTGATTTCTGGTGGTGCCCATGCATAGGCGGGCCTCGCATGGCCAATTTCTGGCGGTGCTGAGCACTCACGGGCCTCGCAGAGTCGGCGCCCATGTATACATACATACATACATACATACATACATACATACATACATACATACATACATACATACATACATACATACATACACACATACATACACACATACATACATACATACATACATACATACATACATACATACATACATACATACATACATACATACATACACACACATAGCCTGCTATAAATCCCATTAAGTTTTAGAGACCCCTCAAAGCAATTGTCTTCGTCCATGCCTGTTTTTCAATTGACTGATTTCTATTCAGCCTGCATGACAACCACGGTTTTTACCTAAGTTTATACTATAACACCGTGACACTTATTATGCCAGCTGGTAGCCAGGAACGAGATTAAGAAGGCAAACTGAGTAATCATGATTCATGACGGCTTACACGCAAATTAATTCGACAGCTTGCTTTCGACAGATCTGCACAGTTTAGCCTAAAGCCTAGGAAACGTAGGGGCCTACGTAAGCCCAACGCCTCGTCGCCTAAGCAAATATCTGTAGGCTTTACGATAAACTCAACCCTGTAAATAAGCCCTAGCCTGCTGCGCTGAAGCATTGGCCTTCCAATTCCTAATTCTTGCACGCCGTGGGCTGTGGGCTTACAGATCAACTTTCGCTTATGGCTTATCCAAGAGCTTATGACCAAGATCTATCCACAAACTCTAAGAACCTTGCCACAAACCTTGGCTTATGACAGTGTTGACGCTTTGAGCTTGCACTATGGACTGTATACATAGGTCTACACGCTCTACATAGCGGCCGTATGTAGGGATTGTAGGCTATTATGTATAGCCTACGATTAAACCATCTACTCATTAAATTTTTCAATGAATAATTGACCGTGTCAGTTATTTAACCACCGCTGCCCAGCTTGACGTCTTCGTGTAGTGCCATATAGGAATTATCAGGATAGACCTGCTGTTGACCAACATTGACGAACCTGAACTGATTTTTTCGAAATGGGATTTCCAGTTATCCAGTAGAGCCCTCGCCTCAATAAATCCAATCAGGCTACTCTGTATCGGCTTAGTTATTCGATCACCAGTGTGCTTCAGATCTGTGTGAGTTTTTAACAGAAAAATCGTTGAAGATCTACAGCAAAAGATGTTTTATGCTGTGAATACACTGAATAGTCGTTTGACTATAGGCTGGCTATCTGCTGTGAATGGCTAGTCGATGACTATTTATAGCTATTAAATCTTTTGTAGGCCTATATATGTAGGCCTATGTGTTGTGTTGTGCACTTGTGCTTATAAACTTATATAGCGCTTCTCACTATACACACCGTCAGACCAACATTCAATCAAAACCAAAGCTCAATCAAATAATTATACCCTTTGGAAAAATTAAAAAATTCTTCCGTTCTTGCTCTCCATGCTCCTTCCTATTCATGTAACTACCTGACTGACTGACTGACTGACTGACTGTCTGTCTGTCTGTCTGTCTGTCTGTCTGTCTGTCTGTCTGTCTGTTATTCGCTCAAGCCTTCCTCTGTTTATCACTGTTCTACTCTCGGGCTGCGATTAGAGGATCTGCAGGAGACGATCCTTTGAAGCACTACAGAAGCAATTATATAGTATAGTATAGACCTACGCTAGATCTGGCCTGTTTCAAGCTGCACTCCATGTGGTCGCTATGGCATTTACCATAGTTCACGTAGCGCATTCTATCAATTGATTGTAGCTAGCAAATTTATATAGCGCCTATACACCCTTTCGCAGTGCAGACTAATAAGAGGCGCCCCCAGTGCGTGAGGTCAAGAGCAAAACGTAGTCTTGAGACAGCGACCATATGCAGTTAGGTCCTTTATAAGGGAACCTGCATGCATGTGCGCCTCGATATGGCGTGGACTGCAGCCATTGTAAAGGAACGGGACAGGCTGAGGCAGGAACGAACGTTAAAACGCATGAAGCGCAGTGTTCCTCTGTCTGCTGTACACGTGTCTATGATATGGCCGAGGCCGCAGATGCCGGTGACACGAAACGGAGTATACCTCTGAAAGCTATCCGGGGGGATGAATTAATCTATCCCCTTTTTTGAAAAATGCGCATAATAAAAAAAATTATGCTGTAATCAGAATTTAAAGTGACTCTAATTGTTTTAAGTGTCCTAAGCAATGCTCAGATAAAGGCAACTCGAATTTATTTTGTGACTCTGAGTGTTCTTAAGTGTTTTAAATGTTTTAAGTGCTCTAAAAACAGGGCAAAACAAATTATCTAGTAGGAATAAACATACCTGTTATATAGTGTGATTGTTCAAAACAAAGCAGATGAAAATTAATTTGCCCCAAAAAATACACGCGGAAGCGATTTTTTCGACTTTTTTTAATTTGGGGGGATACAATTAATACGGGGGATACTCTATTTCGTAACACCGGTCTGCTCCATCGGTGCTTCGAGCCATTTGCATACTGAACCATATGCCACGTCCTCCGGGGAGTTCTACCTCGTCCACCACTGAACAACTATTAACCTACTTTGCATCCTAAGCTGGGATGCATTTGGCCTGGTTCCACTCTCCCAAATAGCCTAAGGAACAATATTCCGCGAGAATTAGTCTACGCTCCTTAGGCTAATCGTTCAACTCAAATCGAAGACGTATAAAATGGCCCTATTATATAATTATGTCTATAGTCAGCTTTCGTAGTTCCACCGAAACGAAAACGCTAGTCTATCTGCTAAATGGTCCATCATTTGCACTTGTGTGCAAAAACTGAATCAGGCCTAGACCTACGTCATTAGTCTAGACCATACAGGCCTATCATGCTCACTTTGAGACTTATCTGCAGGAAATAGTAGCCTAAGTAAAACACTTCGAAGTCGAGTCAAGTCGATGAAACAACGATCGAAACAACGATCGACTCGACTTGGGAATTAATTCAAGTCGACGATTTTTTTTATCAACTCAACATTGCAGAATTATGATCGACTCGAGTCGATCGATTAACTCGATCGACTGCGAGGTAGCCTAGGTTATATAGGCCTACCTCCTCGTCATCAACAACACAATCGTGTCGATCATACACCTCTTCTGGGCTAATTCATCGCCGTCCAGCTTAATTCTGCTCCTCTTCCTATACCTTCTGCTCCCCGGCCTCTTCCTGCTCCTATACGTACTTCTCCTTCAGCCCTTCTCCTTCTACATCTGATCTTACTATTGCTCCAATTCTTGCTTCTACTTTTGGTGCTCTTTCTGCTGCTCCTCTTCCTTCTCCATCGACTTCCTATTCCTGCTCCTCCTACTCCTTCTCATCCTTTTCTCTTTCTCTCCCTCAAGATTCTTCTTTTTCATTTCCTAGCTTAAGCTAACTAAGGCTGTGTAAAATGGCCGACGCAGTTTAAATGGCAATTTTTTCATAACTTCTCCCTTACAAGAAGCTAGCTAATAGAAATTGAATTCTTTTAACGTATAGTTACTTGTGATGTAGCCCATGTAAATTATTTGGAAACCACAGGCTGCGCAACACACTATCGAACATCGTATTATTTTACTTACTCGCTTGTATGCTCCATAAGTGTAGCAGGGTTCCACTATTTTGGTCTAGTTTCAGACACAATCTTCTACCGCCAGTGCGCCACATCTTATTTGCTATTTTTGTGTGTCGAATATAACTGAGATTGATTTTTTTTTATTATGATCATGTTTTGAGCTAGAAATGGCTTCGAGAACTTGCGAGGAAGTTTACTTAAAACATCTGACCGTACTATGCCTTCCCAGAGAAGTCCTAGAGAAGATTTTCTCGTATCTGACGTACGACGAAACGAGTGCCGTGAGAATGGTACGTTTCGATTTTATGGGTGAAAATTTGCCGCATAGTCTAAGCGATTCGACGATTTACCGCATGCAGCCATTTCTTAAGCGCTTAGTGGTAAACGAGTACATCGGCTCGGTCGCCTATATGCAGTGAGTAAACAAATATGGCCGCCGCAGAATGGGGCAGAATAGAGCGCTCTCACTTAGAGTCTAATGTTTCCGCGAGAGTAAGTAAGTTAGTGAAACAATGTCTGTAAGCATTGCTAGTTCAAATAGGGACACTGACGGATATGGTTTGTAAGTTTGCCGGCGTCGCGAGTGTCCGTTATATAGGTTGGATGGGCTTTGTAGACTGCTGTTGGCACTGTGTATTCCAGACTGTCTGTTCTGTTAGTACGGTAGTTAAGTTTGATGTTAATTAAGATGACTGCATAACCTGTACATGTACAGCGCTGTGCGTTTTCAGGCATTTCATTAAAGAAAAATATTATTATGTTTTGTTATTATTATTTTTATTATATCAATTTACGGTATTCCTTAAGAAGTGTTTACAACGTCCGAACGCTACGATTTTTAAATATTCTGGTACCTAAGACCGTAAGTATTCAAACGCACCTATTCCCGTTATTCGGAGACGTTCCGACGATTTTATATTAATTTTATAAAATGTATAGGAAATCCCATGTTAAAATTCGCAAGTGACTCTCGGCAGCCATATTTACACACAAATTACGTGACGTCATCGGCACACACGACGTTAAAATTATGTGTGTAAATATGGCGGCCGACCGTGATCTGCGATTTAACATGGGATTTCCTATACATTTTATAAAATTAATATAAAATCGTCGGAACGTCTCCGGATAACGGGAATAGGTGCGTTTGAATACTTACGGTCTTAGGTACCAGAATATTTAAAAATCGTAGCGTTCGGACGTTGTAAACACTTCTTAAGGAATACCCAATTTACACAGTTGTTTTGTGTTATATAAACCATTCTTAACACTAATTCTAATTTTTTAAAGATGTCCAATCATAGCCATGAAAATAAATGCTGAAAATATAAATATCCTTGGCTCAGGTTTAAATAGACTATTTGATGAGTTTGTCTTCTGCTTCCTGTTTGTAGGTCTCGAAGATGTTTGATGTTCTATGTCGTCAGCGTTTGAACGACGGATTGAACCGAGTTGACCGTCTTCACTCGCAGATCCATCGTGAGTTGAAAGGAAAGCTGCCGAGACGAGAGTCGGAACGCAGGAATCACGTTCTGGCGAGACACATCGATATTCTCAGCGCAATCGAAACACGTCTCTCGCTTCTCAACATGACTTACTCCAAATACATTGACATGGGACTATGCTGTTTCATTCCAGGCAAAGTAGGTCACGCCTTTTCATATAATAAATTGCTATTTCATTTTTAGACTCGCACGTGGGATTCCGGCTTGTAGCCATTCTTAGAATTGGTGAGGTCTGTTTCGTGGTGAAATCAGATTTCTGGTTATGATGGTTGTCTTCTTGTTTTAGTGTGCTGTTCTTTAAATTGGTAGCTGTTGGACCGTGTTGGTACAAGCATTTATAAAAATTGGCGGTTGCTGTTTCGATTCATGTCCCAACAATGGATTTGAGCAAATTATCTTCATTGTTTTCGATCGTTCATCAACCATGCTTTTCTCATGAGCGTGGTTACCTGATTTATATGTCAGCAATTATTTTGACAATGTTCAGTACCACACAATAGTCTAGTGGTTAGTCTGCTCGGCTCAACCGAGAGGTTTGGGGTTTCAATCTCCAACCAAGGCAGAAATTTGTTGAGTGTTCTGGTCTGCCTGTGCCCTTAGCCAACTCGGCTATGAACTAGCACATACATGTTCTGTGCGTCGTACACTGTCAGCACTGAGGTGACAGATGGTGATGGAGAGGATTTTCATAGACCCTCATAAGGCAGGTGTATGAAAATAAAGTTGCTAACACTTCATATTCATGTATGCCTCTTAGGATAGCTTCATGGATTGTTATGCTTCTTCTAATACACGAAATATTCTCCTTAAGTTACAGAACTTTCTGAAAGAACAACCCTGTAGGTTTCTTTGTTTACAATAATGTTTATTCATAAGAGCTCCGTGAAGTTGATGCTATGTGAATGTAGCAGAGGACAGTTTTGACACAGAAATGTAGACTAGATGGCAATTGGATTTCGCAATTTGATATGAGAAATCTTTTCTCAGGTTCTGGATGAGATGTTTCATGTCCTGAACGAGATAAGAATTGTCTCCAATCCTCCAAGAGCGCACGAACTGCTTCAGGAGCTGCGAGACATCTCATCGATGGCAATGGAACACTTTGACGAGAAAATCGTTCCTCTCCTCAAACAGGAAACGCACGCAGTCTGTTCACGATTCAGCTACTCGGATGCAATTGCTTCGTTGACAAGTAAATCTAATATTTATATTTACATGCTGTACTGTGTTTATTTAATAGGATTTACCTAACGTGGTGGCATTGTATTGTATTAAAACATTTATGAAGCGTGACTAATATGGTGAAACACTCAGAGTCGCTCCCAGTGTGCAAGGCCACAAGAGAAGAAATAGGTTTTTTGAAAAGAAAATGAGGAGAAGAGATTACCTGCCAGGATTTGAGATCGAGTAGATGGGGACAGCATATTCGAAAGAGAGGAATCAATTCATGTAAAGCAGGGGTTCTCAACCTTTTTTCGCGCGCGATACACCTAAACTTGCAACCAAATTTCGCGACACACCATGCATTGTCCATGCAATCGTCATGTGAATATCGTTGCAAACATTTTAATTAGTCTCTATATTTGAAATTGCTAAAAATTTGAATGAATGAGATTTTGACACTGAATGCTTTCTAGTATATAATTATTCAAAAAGTTTCAATTTTTGCTAATCTAAAAGTACGATTCTACGTCGTTTTATGACTCTACGATAATAATTTTTTGACCTAACAGTTGGATTTTTGCACCTGGATTTTCTTTGGATCATAGTAAGATGAGGATCCACAGGTTTTGTGAGTGCGACACGTAACCTACAACTGCGTACATCAACCCAGCCAGATGAGCCTGAAGACTTTAAGCTTGGGTCCTTACCCGTTAACGAGACTAACGAATGAAAATAGTCAAATATGAGTTAGCCTATAATGCCCTATATACATGTAAAACGGTTTTAGATTTTAAAAATAGCAATATTGTAAATTATCCATAGTCCAAGCCACTCTAATAGCTCAAGGCAAAGCAAGAAAACATGGGATAAGGGTCGCTGCAAACACTACTGAAACTAAACGTCCCTCAAAACGTCGAATTATTGCAACGGAAAACTGGAAAACGTAGGCCTACAGGTAATTTTTAGTTACAAAACTTGGGCCATTGGGACTTCTGATCTCTGGACTTTGTCCACCTTATTTAATTCGGTAAATTTTCAGGCTCTGAATACGCAAGCAGCTAAGATAGCACATTCAACCATTCCGCGTCATCAATTTTAGAATAGCAAAATTTCTGTTCCTTTATGACAATTCTTCCATTATTTTCGAAGGCTTTAGCATGGGGTAAAATTTTAATCGGTGCGTTCGCCAACGCCTCATAGGCTACTGTAGTCTATGTAATGTAGGCATAACCTACATAAAATTATGGGAGTGCATGTGGGGCCTTGTGGGCTTGTAAGGTACACATTTTGGCTGCTCCCAATTGCGATCAAATGGAATAGATTAATGAAATCCTACGATTATATTCTCACAGCCTACGCCTGCGAAACTGTTAAAGTGAACAAGTTTGTATGCTATGAGAATTGGCGACACACCAATTCTTCGCGACACACCAGCGACACACCACTTTTACGCGACACACCGCCGGTCGCTTCGCGACACACTAGTGTGTCGCGACACACCGGTTGAGAACCCCTGATGTAAAGGACCCAGGGCTGAGCCATAACTGTTCTAGTATGAGGAACTAGAAGATCAAATCTGCTTGAAGTGGACGATGTGCAGACGCTGAAAGTGGCCGGAATATTACATCGGCTGGATATGTTAGGCATAACTCCATTGTGCTTTGGAGACCAAGTAGTGGTATGTACTGTGCTTTGTAAACAGTGCCTTGTAAACAGGGCATTGTCACAAGTTCGAATCTAACTCAAGTCAATGCATAATGAGGCTGACAACAGGAAACCATCTCACTCAGCTCACCCCCACCCCAGGCACCCCACAGGCAATGAATATGCCTTTGGTGCAGAGAACTTTTCATCATCCAATAACAACAATTTACATGCATTGGTTATTTAGCTGTGAATGGTTTAATTAGATTTTAAGCGTTACTTGAACGACTTAACCACATTTACTTGCAACTATTGCAACTTAATTAAATAAATACATAGATATTTTATTTGACTGAATGTTAGATGCATTGGAATTGATTTGACTGAATATACATACATGCAGTCAACTGCATTATAGTTGTTTATTTTTTAAAGGGAAATGCATCCTTAGCGTTGGCTTAAATCGTTGTTTTCGTATTTTGCATCTAGTCAAAGTGACGTCCTGGAATTCTTATAGGAAGAAGAAAGAGTGAAAGACCAAGGAAGAACTGTCTGGAAAAAATCAGCTGCGACTTGAGATGCCTGGTATCTCAAATCATCACAGATGGTTTCCAGCCCGACCTTCTTTGGTCTTCCACTCTTTCTTCTCCATCCAAAATTCGAGGACATCACTTGCTTGACTCTTCTATCCTCACCCACATGTCTTATCCACTTCAATGTTTTCTTTCTGGTGATGTTCTTCGTATCGTCTTGCTCCATCCTCTTTCTGATGGCCACTTTGTTTTGTATTCTTGTCACGCCGTGATACATGTAAAATGTGTTTAAACCACTTACGATGTGTAGCTTTCAATCTTCTCTTGTTTGCCACTGACGTGAAGTATGGATCAGAGACAGAGCCAATAATGGTGGAAACAAGTGACATAGTGCTGTAGCATATTGTTCTCCATTGTGTCTTATATGACTTTATCTTCCCAACTGCCTCTATGTTGATTTATGACCACAATTTTTCTTTTCCAGGTGTGCCAAGGATGCACAAGTCATGCCTGCCAAAGTCGAACGCCATGGTTCTGAGGCTTGAAAGGAGGTTGGCGGGACATCGGAAACTCTTGCGGACACAGAACCGCCGGGTTCGAGATCTCGAGAAGAAGCTGGTCGAGCAGGTAAACGTCGCCACAGAACTGGAACGACACAAGACGGAACAGGACCGGAGGATCGCCGAGCTGGAGCAAAAGATCGTCGACTACGATCAAAAGTTCGTCGATATGATGGTCGAGATTGCTCGTGTACGGGGATCTTGTGGCGGAGGGGATGCAATCGTCGCCCAGTCAACAAAGGATGGAAAGACAATGGTCGAAGGTGGCTGTGATCCAAAGAGCTGCAGTGTTGACTGTGCGTCGGAAGATGCAGATGAAGTGAAACCTAAGCGAGCGAGAAGAAAACCCCGGGTGGTGACGGCACGTCCTGCGAACCGTTCAGGTGACCGTGATGTTAATGTACTTCGGTCGCATGAACTTCGTGTGGATGCGGTGCAAGATGGCGCAAGTGATGCTGCCATCCAACAGAAGACTGTTGCTGCAAAAGCGATGTCTAGCCAAGATGTATCGTCTTTGGCTGACTCTCGTCCGAACGCCACGAAGCAGAGGAAAAGAAAAATAGCCGAGAGCTGTGCTAGCACAGCCGTGCCAGTACATCCAAAAAGAAACCGAAAAGTTGAATAGGCTTGTAGCTTGCTTCATTAGTCATGTAGTTGTTGAAAAATGCGTTAGAAGTCACTCTTATTTTTGGTCCAGGAACATGCTTTTCTTAACTCAAACTTTCAGCTTTTCATAAATCACTGATATTTGTTCTTGATACGCACAAATTACCATATTAAATTTGATCCTAGGATATGATTAAACTGTTTTTATATTAAATCAAGTATAAATTTCATTCAGGGAAGTTTCAATTTATCAGCTTTTTTGTGGTAAGACTACAGTGATCTCTTTAAGTGTTTGGTCAGGATGTCGTTTGAAAGTCATGATGTTTGGAATCGTCATGATGTTTGGAATCAGGGGCTTCCATGTGGATTAACGTTTTCACCACTGCATGTTGGTTTTATTGATATGATCCCGGTAGCTCTGATTAATTAATTGTTTCATCGGACTGACACTTGATTAAGATAATCACGTGATTTTGGCTTAGTCTTTGTAGCTGGTATTCGTCAAATCCGTATGTTTTTCTCAAGCTTTTTCTGTGTTTATTAAGGAATTCCTTGCAATGAATTCGTTTTTATGCACTACGTTTCTTGCTCGCGGTGTGTGATTTAAGGTAAGTGTTGAAGGAAGGGATGATGGTTGCTGCGTCTTCTGAAACTGCACTGTTTGTTTGCACATAATAAACAATGGTTTGCTGAATAGCATAAAAACACATGGAATTAAACTATCGACGTATAATTTATTGGTTGGTCACAGCATAAGTTATTCAGACCTGTTGCTCAACGTGATGTCACGATGTCTAAATCAACACATCTCATTGGACACAGCAAGCCATATACAACATTAACGGCATGACATATACAATGCTCGTTGACATCATTCAAGGATGATGTTTTGATGGGCAAGCGCAGGCTTAATTTTTGCAGTACAACTTCAGCTGGCGTATGCTGTGTCTGCCTAATTTATGTCAATGGATCAAACATTCAATTAACCGCATAGCCATTTAGAACCCATTGCATCTTGCAAATTTTCAGTTCATGTTAGTTACTCCACTGTTTAAAGTATTGGGTCAGAATTGGCTGGATTTTTGTCAAAAACGATTTGTATGATTCTTCTGAACATCTGTTCTGTTTTTAACTGTCTTATATTACACCGTAATAATAAAGGTTCTGGTTGATTTTCAAGTTGTATTGTGAGATTAGGTAACCTAGATACGGTGAAGATTTCATGGAAGCTAAAAATCTAGTGTATGACGTGCCGACGCCTTTGGCAGCGTAGTGCACAGATTCAATCAAGGCCAGGGCTGTACTCGGAGCTTTTGAGGTCAGTACATGCTGCTGCCGGAAAAAACCGACTTGGGCAAAAATTCTGATGACCTTTTTTAGTTGTCGAAATTTCTGGCGACTTTTTTAGCCATCGAAGCTTTTCCCGTGAGTTTTCAGCCGGAAAACCTTTCAAACAGCGTAAAATGCTCTACTTTCATGATTTTTTGCCTTCGTAATTCGCGATTTTTGTCTGCGTATACATACCTACTTGGTCTTACTGAGGTGGGTATATGCTGTATACGTTTCCATAGTGCTGTATGCCCGCGTGTACCCTCGTTTTCTGAGGTGAGTATAGGCTGTCATGTTTTCCCGGAGGTGAGTATATGCCGTATACCCTTGAGTACTGCCCTGATTACTAGTACTATTGGCTCAAACAGTGGGCTTTGACAATTGCACTGAACATGTACCAAATTACCTGGTTCTTGTAGAGTTGGTGTGACTAAATCATAAACCGTTTCAATTTCCAGGACTTCAGGCTCACAGCCCCTAGCCCCTGTACTGGCTTTGTTTATGAGAATGGGTAGCCTTGACCTTAATGATGGTGAGGAGCATGAGAATTATGGATTGGCCAATTTATGAAAGTATTCGTCAAGATCGGACCATTAAATTTTAGTCTTCGTTTTTTTATAGATCAGATTTCTTCTGAACTTGAACTTAGCCTGAATTCTGTGTCAATGATTTTCTCATATGTTATTAGTGCTATCCTCTCTCATTGAGACAAAATAATATAACAAAACGAAACTAGCACTGAGTCTAGGGACAGAACTGCAGCGGTCATTTTAAAGTTACAGTAGACGTCAATATTTATCATGAGTATTATTAAATATTATCAAATGAAGTGTGTCAGTCGAATTCCAAACACGGAAGTAAATTTAAGCCGTAGTGAGTGTATCGACTGCACACTGCTAGTGGGAAGAACAGACGATGAAGGAGAGAACTCACAGCTCATCTTCGTACGCAGAGGCCAAGAAAATGAAGTCGCTATTACTTCTGTCATTGGCGTCATTGCAGGTGGGGCAAAGCATGATGGTCATGGTCAAGTTTTTGGCAAGAACTTGAAATTATTGCAAAGCCGGAAATTAAGAACATGGATGTCCTTCAGAGTTTTAAGAACATGGATGTTTTTCAGAGTTTTAAGAACATGGATGTTCTTCAGAGTTTTAAGAACATGGATGTTCTTCAGAGTTTTAAGAACATGGATGTTCTTCTAACCTGCCATATGTGGGTAGTCCATGAAGTCGCCATTAATTTCAAAAAATTCTTTCGTGTCCACCTCGATATTTTGTTTGAAACAGTTGTTAGGCCTACCATATCAATAGATTTTTCTGTCTGAGTGACCACACGCCTCTAGCCTACAATTCATTATTCATTATTAGCATTTATATAGCGCCCCTTCAAGAAACTACTCAGAGGCGCTCCCAGCCCAGCCACGGCAAAAGAAAAAAGATTTAAGGGACTTAAGGAGAGGAAGGAACGAGAACAATGCCCTACATCCAAGTATTGTGTTGTTTGAAGACAATCGTTTCCACATCAACGGAATGTGCTGCCTTAGTGACAATCTGCTAGGCCTATCCGCATCTGCTAGTCTGTTGTGTGAAGACAATCGCAACCATGTCAACAGATTCTTTATTATTGTGTCTGATGGACAATCAATCCACTGTCATCTACGTACGTAATGCTGTTTGAAGACAGTCGTTTCCATTATCAACGGAGTCTTCTGTCTGAGCGACAATCGTTTCCATAGAATGCCCTATAATTATAAATAGCATTATATGCTGTTTGAAGATAATCGTAACCAAAGCAACGGATTATTCTGTCTGAGTGACACTCGTATTCACGTCTAGGCCTAATGCTGTTGTTTGATGACAATCGTTGCTTTATCAACGGAGTCATCACTCTAAGTGACAATCGTATGCAAATAAGGCGTAGGACATAATTAGGCTATATGTTGTATGAAGATAATCGTAACCCTATCAACCGATTCTTCTGTGTGATTGACAATCGTAGCCTATAAACAAATACGTATTCATTTGTTTGAAGACAAAATAAGCTTAATATACAATCGTAGCCCATGGACGCCCGCAAATATTTTAAAGGATGGGCAAAACAGAATGGACGCGGTTAAATTTTTAGCGAGCTCCTGACATGCAAAGCAGGGAATTAAAAACATGGCTAATTTCATAGTTTTCCAAAAGATCATTTCTCAGCTTCACTGTGTGTATCATTAAAAGACCTATCGCTAGCGCACGGAATTTTTTGAAAGCCGATAGGTAGGCTAGTTGTTAAAAATAAGCGTAAGGGCAAAACAGAATGGACGCGGTTAAATTTTTAGCGAGCTCCTGACATGCAAAGCAGGGAATTAAAAACATGGCTAATTTCATAGTTTTCCAAAAGATCATTTCTCAGCTTCACTGTGTGTATCATTAAAAGACCTATCGCTAGCGCACGGAATTTTTTGAAAGGGAGCAAATTCCTCTCTTGCCCCAAAGTGTAGTCGTCCATTTTGTCTATGTCTTCTTCGGGGTGGTAGTAGTATTTGCAGTTTAACTGTGTAATAATAATGACCATTAGCGACCCCCTCCTCCTTTATACAGGCTTGGGACTGGCATTGGCTTACACATCGTTTATTATAGCGACGACCAATTGGGCTTCTTGTTGCTGCAACAGTTTTTTTGCGGTTGTGCTACATGCAGCATATAGGTAATAGATACCATGATGTTGAGGGCGGTTGATTTATTTTAAATTTCCGTGACAAAAAACAATTAATTAATTAATGTAAGCATTTCGTTCTGTTTTTACCGTTACAAAACCTCGGAAGATTGTCATCTGGTTTTATTTCAGTGTCAAACTCTTTTCTTCGGATTGTCTTCACATTAGCGATTTCTTGCATCCGTGCCAAAAAGAACTTGGAATAATTAATCGGGATGATAAAATAAACGTGTAGTTCTTGCGATGTGCATAAAAGAAGAAAAAGTGTAGCATGTAATCTTTATAAGCATATTTTACACATGGCTTGAAGTTGAAAGGTATGCTTGGATTGTAATGTAACTGTAAGTGTTCTGTCGCTGTTGTGACATAAACAATATGGCACCCCTCGAATTGGATAGAATAGAGCTCTTACCTACAGCAGCCTCCTCCGTAAATGTTTTCACAAATCGTATAAAGATAAAAAAATTATAGTTGCACCATTCTTTTGCAAGATGCCTTAATTTATTTACATTTACTATTAGCTGCGTAATTGCATTCGTGTTAGATTTGTGTTGCAACTCACACACGAATGTTCATGACCACTGTGGATATCCACCAACCATCTTTCTGCCCTTGTAATGCCTGAGCAATTAATTAATCAATAAATCAATCGCTCAATTCGTTTATTTGAAGTAATTAAGATCTTAATTATCAAAACCCAAATGTAGGCTTTATTTATTTATTTACCAGGTATCCATGTCTAAATGCGCAGTTGCCAATGGCGATGATATAAGTTGTGGATTTTTTGTCATAGATAAATGGGGGAAATACAGCTGAAGAACTGGGCTATGCGTCTATCGGTGGGAGGTGTTCGTGTAGACGGATTACGTGTGTAAGTTCAGTTACTCTATATACAGTTGTAAAGGACCTGAAATTTTTATGCAATTGTTTGCCCTTGTGTTGATTGTGTTGCATCCTAGGTGTTTTATTTAGCTTTAGGTACTTGACTGCTTTGGGTATTGCTGAATGCTGCATGAATTCAGTTTTTTTAAATTTTATTGTTAAATTAATTTGTTATGCACGCATGGTCAGACCAAAATGCAAATCTGTGCCACAGATATTTAGCCGGCAGAGGAATATGCTGTTGAATATCCAGTGATTGAAAGTCAAGGAGTTTTGAGCCTCTTGGAGGGAAGTGAATTTGAGCTACAAAACGAGCATAAATCGTTTCCATTTCCTTGGTGCTCGAGCATGGAATGCACACAAACCTAGAACTATTCTGCATCGGGATTCGGCTAAGGAGCCGTATTTGATGATGGCAGGCAGCGAGAAAGAATATAATGAGTTGTTGAATGAAGAATAAAATGTGTGTATGGGTGCTGAGCAATTTGTAGATCAAATAGGTGAATTTTATTCTGAATTCAACTCTTTATTTTGTTACGCTGAGAGCACCTCTTTTTGGCTAATACTGTAAGGGCTGTTTTTTAAATTCTCAGATGTGATGCGATTGTCAAACAACTTAAGAAAATGGCTCATTTCTTGCAACATTTCTATTTCAGTTTATTATCAAACTTGTCGTATGGTTGTACATTTTAGAGATGATGCTAGTGGCATTTACTGGCATAGCAGTTCCATTGTGAAACGTATCAACAGTCGTCTTTTGGAGACAAGCTCTGGTTCTCGCTATCGGCTCCTGGGTGATCTTGACGAAATCTACGCGAAAGAAGTTTCAGGTGTGTACCATGATTAACTGTACTATTCTGTGATTTTGGACCAAGGTTGAAGAAAACTTTATATAGGACTAGACATGGCATACTTAACACTTTTTATGTGACTTTTTCATTTGGACTCATGTGCAGTACTAATTTCTTGGCAGTGCTTTATGATGCTGTATGAAATCTTATTGATAGTATTATTATTAATATGATATAAATAATAAGGGTTTTTGAAAACTCTGTTTTGATGTGATAATTTTTTATTTTTACAGATTACTTGTGCAGCCTTAGCAGTCAGTTTAGATGTGGATTCCCAAAGAAGTGGAAATATTTAATTGAATTTGCAGCAAGGTCAGTTTCTTAGAAGTCTAATCTATAAAGACTCGTTTGGTGTTACTGTTGATCTTAAGACGACCATTCACTGCTTGGGAAAATTGAAATGGGTCAGGTCACTGAGGTTAGGTTAAGTCTGAGCTTAATGGTAGGGTGCAAACTGATGAGTGCTATATCTTTAGAGATGTCTATTTCATTCTTGTGTTTGAAAGTCAGTTTGTTCGGTTATGACTTTCCATTCCAATGAGTATCTCTTAAACAGTGCTATATCAATTTGCCATTTTGATTACAATTACTTTGAAGTGAAATTGTGCAAAATTTGTTAGATAAGTGCAGTGGAAATTGAGATTATCATAGCACAGTGCATGTTTGATATCTGCTACTCTTTTCTGTTCAGTTTAATTTCTTTGATGCTGGATAGAATTGCTCATTTGTTTACATGTGTGTTTTAATATATTATAGCTTGGCATTTGTGGGGCGCGGTGGTGTAGTGGGTATGGTCGTTGCCTTGCAGCCGTAGGGTTGCAGGTTCGAATCCACCTCAAGTCGCCACAAAAGGACCATGGACAAGTCCTTCACTCGCATTTGCTCAGCGCTTCGGCGTGAAACTACGATGCAGTGTCCGCACTGTAGTCGGGAGCGCCTCTGAGTAGAGAGCCTGACAGGGCGCTATAACAAGTGCACATACAAATTACGTATAAAAAAGACGAGCACTCCCTTAAATTGCCGTGAGAGATTGACATTTGTGACTAGTGTTAGAAACGTCCTTCTTCACGGCCTCAACATATGAGGAGAGGCATCTGATCTTGTCATTGACCGTGTTAATGCACTCATTTCATACCTGAATTTGCCTTGGAGTGTAGCTGATGCAAAAATGTTTCTGAATTGGCTGGCATCGTAGTAATAAGGCCTTGTGGTTCACAGTCCCATACACCAACCACTGGAGCAACTGCACTCTTTTTGGCAAGATCTCCTTGTCCTGCGTGCAAGAACTGCTTTGGCGAAAACTCGAGCTTTTGTCTTCATTGGTCATGCATTTTGGAATCAGTTCTCTCCATTGACACGTTCATTAAGTGGTACCACCAAGCACATCTTTACGCTGTCTCATAACTACTTTCTTGTCTCTAGGTATTTCGCACTGGGAGCGCCTCTGATTGGTGTGCACTGTGGGAAGCTCTTTATGAATTTATGAATACAATGCAATGACCTGGAACTGTGGTGTAAATCGCTGATGTCGTTGAATTGCAGAGCACAAGAAGAGGTCAAATCTGATGGAGGCAAGCAGAGAAAGGATACAGAAACATTTCGGGCACCGGACAACAAAATTCCATTGAGACCGAACAAAAAAGATGGTAAATGCTGTTAAATCTATCTTTATCAAATGATATTTTTTCTCTCGTGATGTTTTAGAATCGTGCCAAATGATTACTTTAATTTCTGCATGTTTTGGTTTCACACGATTTAATTCAATGCTTGGGTTTTTTGCTGTCACTTAAAAAAACTTTGGATTTTGATTATGTTGATTTGCATGATAAATCAGTTGATTTGCATGATAAATCAGTTGATTTGCATGATAAATCAGTTGATTTGCATGATAAATCAGTTGATTTGCATGATAAATCAGTTGATTTGCATGATAAATCAGTTGATTTGCATGATAAATCAGTTGATTTGCATGATAAATCAGTTGATTTGCATGATAAATCAGTTGATTTGCATGATAAATCAGTTGATTTGCATGATAAATCAGTTGATTTGCATGATAAATCAAGTGCAGTGTCTGAAGGTTGATATACAGAAATATATGAGACAGTAAAATGAGAGGACGCCATGGCTGACTTGATATGTTGCTTATCGTATTTTTGGACTATGTATAAACAACAGTGATGCAGAAGGTGTAATATTTTAAAAAATCAATGCTTACATTTCATTGGCAGGCAGATATGATGACCTCCCAGTTAGTAAATGATTATATTATGCTAATCGCTAGACTTTTCTATACCCTCTAAACATGTCTGACTGTCTTTCAGTAATTGAATACTTTACCATGCCTTTCGTGAAAGGATTATTGCATTGCTCATTCATTCTTGTAATGAGCGGTTAAGTGTGATTACTGAGTGGTTGTGTGTTTATTATTTGTTTGTAGGAAAGTCATCTTTTGAAATATCGAAGAGTGTTAGTTTCATTGGATGTCACACGAACAGAAAAACTGTTCTTTGCAAGAAACGAATCAGTAAAGAGGTTAGATGGGTTAATATATTCTCAAAGCTGTCTTCAAAATTGCAGGTAGTTATATGTAAGACGTGTTTCTTTTTGCATCTCCTCTGGTCTGTTTCTGCATTACCTCTTCTAATTTTCTGTTATGACACATTATCATAAAATTATGATCTTGATTAGAGGGACCTGTTTGGACATTTTTGGCAGCAATGTTAACAGTGACTTTGAAGATAGAAAGGGTATGAAGTGTCAGTGACTCCATCCTTATTAGCCGCTGTTAGTGTGACATGAAATGTTCTTGGTTATATTTTAGACTCCTGTTTCACATCTGTATTCGGTAACAAGATCAATGACAAAGAAATTGGAACAAAAGAAAATGCGAAACATGTCGTGCGGAGATGGAAGCCGTTTGGAAGACACCTTTGATGGTACGATCCTTGCCCTCACGACAAGAAGTTTCTCACTTGGTCGAACCCTGAGAAAGCGAAAACAACCCAGTGGCTTTGAGACTGCTGCAAAGAAACGCAAGGTCGAAGGTCATAATGTCGTGAGAAGCCAGAGACCGGACTGGTTTCCAACGCCAGAATTACAGAACAATGACATTGTCTTTGACAGTTTTTCCAGTCAGAGAACAAGTGTAAGGAATCGGAGACGAATGATTTCCACGGCCATTGAACCGGACATTCTGACGTTGGAAGGTATTCTGTCACCTCCAGAGGATGCAAGTGAAAAGATGTTTTCCAGTCAAAGAACTATTGTAAACCCAGTCATAGTGCCTCTGGACTTGGATGAGGAAATAGAAGAGGATGTCTTGCAAAAGAGTTTTCTGGAAGCAGACTTTAGCGAGAGACGGGTCAAGCAAAGGAGTCGGACTGTTCAGCCAAAACAGCGCAAGGCTGCCACCAAAAAGAGGAAGTCAATGTCACTAGCACCTTCAAAGAGTCGTCCAGTACGAACGTTGAGGAGTGTTAATGGAGGACACAATTTGAGACCAAGGACCGTTAAGAAAAACATGATTCCAGAGGCAAAAGCTGAACCACGAGGAAAGAAACAACGATTGGAGTCAAAGTCAAAGTGTGACTTGAAAAACATGATTCCAGAGGCAAAAGCTGAACCACGAGGAAAGAAACAACGATTGGAGTCAAAGTCAAAGTGTGACTTGAAAAAACACCAACCGAATGAAAATGTAATTACTTGCATAAACGACCAACAACTGGAGAACGATGCTGCTTCAAGGTCAAGGGCAAATCATAAGGCTGTGACCACTGAGTCCGGTTTAGTTAAAGGCTCTGCTAAGCAGAGGTGTAAAGTTAAGTTAACCTCAAAGAAGGATTCTCAAAATCTGATGTCGGTAAAAAGAGTCAAACCCATAGACCTTGAACGACATTCTTTGAGTGCAGAAGTCTTTAGAAATGAGCGAATAGTAAAACCTGTTACGCAGAGCAAAATCCTGGCAACAGCTTGTGTTGAGCCGTGCGTCGCTGATATGTCTGTGGTTACTGAATCAATGAAGATAATTCACGAGGGGGACGGTGGAGTAGGCCAGAGATTGATGGAAAACTGTCAAGACCAGGCAAGACTCAGTGTTCATGAAAGTCTGATGACCATGGCGACTAAACATATTCCTACGGCTAAAATGACTCGTCCTAAAAAGCTGAAAGAAAAGGAAGCGAGTAATGACGTTAAAACGTTGGCATTGAAGGAAAAGAAAAAGAACAAGGATGTTGTTGATCGTAAGGTTACCAGTGTTGCTCGGAAAGTTGGCGCTGGCGACAGCTGTGGCCGGTTCAGTGTGACAAATGCCCAGACTCTGAGACCTGAACTCCATGATTATGTAACGTCTCTGGATTCTAAACCAGTGGAAGAAAGTGAAAGCAGAAGCAGTGCTACAGTTTCAGCGTTGAATGAAAAGGGTGAGAGTGTAGAGAATGAAAAGAGTTCCAGCGTCACACGATGTAGTGATGCCGACTTGAAATCTCGAGGCAGACAAGTTGCTGAGACGCCGCACAGCTTTCGAAAGGTGCAGGGGAATTCTGGGAGATTTGCGAGTGAGAATGAGTTGAAGATAAAGAAGAAAGCTAAACAGTAAGTTATTTTTATGTCTCTAAAGATCATGTTAGCAGATTTCCATTAAGTATAAAATTATATACACGCGTATGTTATTTATAAAATATACATGAACATTGTACAAGGTGCATGTTTCCTTCACATGCATAGTCCGATGTACATAGCAGCATGAATACATGTGCAGATAAATAAATATCCTTCAGTGTTGCATGTTGTGGGTTACTGCAATGAAACCTCATAAACTGTTTCTGTTTGTTATATTTTCTCCTATGATATAAGAGAATTGCTAGTTTGGTATGTCCGGTCAAAATTGGTGCGTTAATAGGTCATCTGGATGTTGCATGCAATTCTCTGTCCTTTCATTAAATTGTTCTTTAACTAAAATGGCTTTTAAAATTGTAACTAAACAATACTGGAAATGACCTTAAGTGTCATAAAGCATAAGTTTCAGCATTTTTATTCTCCTCTGCATTATATGATTATCCAAATATTTTTATATAAAATTTTTAAAATCTTTTAGATCAGAAGATTTACAATTGAATGCGGATATATCAGTCATTCAGCTGAGTAGGGTAGAACTGTCAAATGTGTTTTGATTTGTCAGTTTGTGAATTCAGTTGCGTGCAAAATCATTGTCAAAATTCTGTTTAGGTCAACTCCTCCTAATGTGGTTATTACTGATACCAATGGTGGAAGTCTGAAGAGAATCGGTGTTCCGGTTAGGACTTCGACGCCTAAACCAAAGAAAACTGTGGTAAAGAAGAAGAAAACTGGTCGAAAGAACGAAATTGATGAAGAAGCGGTTATCAAGACGAATGAAATTGAGAATGGTTTGTTTTATTTTGATGTGCCTGGTATGGTTTTGTTTCATTCGTTAGACTTGTTCTTATCAAGTCTTTCAGAGAGTAAATTTTACAGGGCATTTGCTTTGTTTAAAGACTGTTTAGCAGGTGAATTGATTGGTAGGTTAATTATGGGTGTTGAGTAATTTTATGAGGTAAAGCTTCCTATATAGATGTAGAATAAATTGACTTGTATAGATCAGTATCATAAGTGGAATAAATTTATTTTGAGGAATTGGAATGCATGTATCTTAATAGGTGGAATGTTGTGTTTTAAGGACCTCGGTTATGCATGATTTGAAATTAATTGTTCAATTTTAATGGTGGTATTAATATCAAGAATTTCCTGTTGTAGATGTGGGGTAATGAATTTAAGATCAGTTTACGTAAATTATTATTATTTTTATTATTGCTCTTATTATTCTTAGAATATTTACTTAGATCTACTTAATATAACTAAGTGCTCCAAAAATATATCTTTGCTTTGAATCTGTGAGCGGCGCTATATAAATGTGATCGCGCTTGAGATTTACCGGCCTAAGTCGCTAATATTGAAACCGAGTAAATCGAGCGGAAAGGTCATTAGGGGTAAATCGGTCAAAAAATGTTTTTGGGGATAATATTCATCATTTATATTTCAACTACTAAATTCAAAAGTTACATGACGAACAGAACAGTATAAATATTTTTATTTTAATTTTTTGTGCGTCGAGTGTCTTAATTATATCCCTATTTTGGCAGAGTCAAGCGGCCGTTTATTTAAAATTCGCCAACGATCTTCTTGTGAGCGCTGATTAATTAATTATTCATGTCCTGAACTACTTTTTTTCGCTGGATCGATCTGTACCCTTAGCAAGCGCGTATGAATACAGCCTAATTTACTATGAATAAAAAAAGTGAGCAGGCATTATGCGGCGCGACTTTGGCCGGGTGTACCTTACGGCTAATTTCTGATCAGTAAGCTTTGCTTTAATGGCAGCGGATTTAGTTTTACAATGTGCAGAATTATTTTCTCAACCCAACAGTGCACAAAATAAGCAGCTCAAATACTTTAATAATTAGCAATAAATAAATTTTGGAGAGCCCTATTGTTGACTGAGCCCATGACCCTTACCGCCACCTGACGAATACGAAATTACTATGATTATAGCATGGTCGAAGTCTTGTAAACAAACCTAATCGCGCGATGTTTAAAATGATTTTACAGCTTATTTGAATATAAATTTACGAGAACATCAATTCCTATGATATGTTACAAATGTCTACTTGAGCAAACGTGATGTGAAAAGTGACGATTCAAGTGATTTTAATGAATAATCTGATGCCGATAATAGCTATGTCTCGCGTAGGCTACACCCAGTTCTCAATTAAATGCACGCTACTGTGCGGAGACTTCTTTTTAAATCTGTGCCATTCCTTCAATTTAATTTTCCAAGAAAAGCCGTTGGCACCATTGGAAAGAGCGGAAAATTTTAAGTTTAGAACATATTACTAAATTCTTATGAAAAATCTATTGACTTTTGTGTGGTTCATGAAACGAATGTAATTTTCAACTGGCGATTTCTCCCTAAAACGATTTCTCAAAATGCTACGACTCTAAATCTTTAAAAAATCATATAAATTTCATTTCAAAAGATGCAAATATACGGTTTTCACCAATTTGATCAACTATATCTGTACTATTTAAAACAAACTTAAACTCGTTTTTTGAAATTTTCACCTTTGGCCGGGAAATCTCATGCGCGGTCACAAATGTTCAATTACTATTACTATTTGTTCGAAATTAGCTCCTCCGTCCTATAAGGAAACTCCTCATTCCTCCTATAAGGACATTCCCCTATTCCATGCATCCCAGATCGCATGACAGATTTGTGCCATGGGCGAATGACTTAACAAGGAAAGCATTTAGAACAAGAATACTTCATGATGTTTGTAATTTCTTGTTAACCAAAGTACGGTTATGCAGCTGGATAAATAAAGAATGTACTGACCTCCTTGTTGGGTTTATTTTCATTGATGCTTAGGTCAGAGAAGTTTATCGACGCAGAGACTTCGTGGACAGCTAGAAGAGAAGATCTCGAAAACAAAAGCCATTCCTTTATTGCCGTCAGATTCTGTCCTGATTGACGATGATGTCGTGGAGGAATGTTGTCTGGCAAGTTGTCCTGAGGAAACAGTAGCAGTGGACATCAATGTTATGCCACCAAAACAGAAAAAGAAGAGGTATATTTTGAGCCATTTGAAATTGTTGGTAGGTGTTGACGCTCTGACAAATAAATTTTGAGCTCATGTTTTAGCATTTCTGATTAGTTTGCTCTTGAATGGGTGCTCTATGATATTCAGCTACTGTTTAGTTTCAATTATGATTAAATGATTTGTTGCAAATGTCTTTATATTTTGATTTAAAGAGACATTATATCAGCTGTATGTATATAGAATTTCAGGAGTATGTTTGGAAATATTTTAATTTTCTTTTCCAAGGTTCAGTATTTTGCCTAGTATTTTATGCAAAGTTTTTGAGTAGTTGCCTTGAAGTTCACTTTATATGAGTACTCGTAAGAACAGATAAAATACCAGATTTTAATGGCTTTACCATGGAATAGAACTTTGCAGACTTGTTCTGTGTATGAGAATAAGCAAAATGACAGAAGAATTAATGATGTAACGGGCTAAGAAATGGTTTAAAGCTTGTAAGTCACTAGTCTTTTAATATAAGATTGCTTACCGGTTGTTTAGGAACTTTTGGACAACATCTGATTTAATTCAAATGAAGAGCCGTTGTATTGAAAGTTGGCAAGAGAATATTAATTTTTTTACTACTCCTGGTAAACGCTATGGTGTTTAATTTTAAATTTACTGGAACTGATAATGGCTTTGATGTTGCTTGAATTTGCCATGTCAATTCTAGAGAATGATTATCTGATGGTGCTATGACTGAATAATACGAGCCATTTGTGGTGTCTTTAGTAGGAAGGTGGCAGAAGTAACTGGCAGTGTCATCAACGTGATGAACCAGTTGCAAAAGAGTCAGCCTAAAAGTGATCAGGAACAGATGGTGAAGATGAAAACCTCTGAGAAGAACGACTCAATAATATTGGCCAAGAAAAATGATCAAAGTTTGTTTCGTGTTTCTTTAAGTTATCTGCATTTTCTCAGCTAGTTCAAGCTATTCAGGCATTGATATAAACGTGATCTGTTTCAATGTATTGTGTTGTATATGACCATTTGTAAAGCACTTCTCTCAGCAAAGGCCTTTCGAAAGCACTCCCAGTGCGATCAATCTCTGAGAGAAAAGACAGGATTTGAAGCGAGAGAAAGATGTTCTCATTCACTGCAGCTTGACTTTTAGTTTCTTCTTACCTATTGGCTTTCAGCAAGACGTTTCACTCAGATTACAATCTATGGTTTTGACTTTGGATTATTGCTACCAACGTTTCCTTATGTGCCAATAAAAACTCAGCAAATTAGTCATCCAATCTAACATCAGTTATCTAATAATAATATTTGTTTAGTTTCAAACTGGCGTACTACAGAATGATTACAATTTATAGTATTACGGATGATCACAAGTTACTACAGGAGTCGAATAAAACTCGTCAGCATTGATTTAAAGGTCGTTGTTTTGATTTTTGTCTTTTTGTAGTTACAAACGTCAAGCTTTTGGGAGGTCGAGGAACGTTAAAACGTCAGAAAGAGCTGAGGAAATTGGTGGAAGCGAACATGCATTGCGAAGCCAACAATGACTTCTTTTCTTCAACGCCATTTCAAAGCCCTCGTGCACGACGTTTTGCCGTAAGTTTCATGTTTTTTAATAACTTTAAATCAGTAATTTGTGCATCATCAGAATGGAGTCCATGTTGTATCTCTGTATCAGAAGCCTATTGGGACATGCTCTATTGAGGGATTCCTGGGTATACTCAATTTCTTATAATTTCTAAAGAAATTTTGAATATGAACAAAGTTGAACGGCAAGATAAAATGCAATCGGATGGCGAAATGTTTTGGAAATCTGTGATTTCTTGGGTGTTTCTTGTTTATAGCAATCAATCAATAGATTATAATTTATATAGCACCACTTCAAGATTTCTACTCAAGGTGCTCCTGGCCTAGACCAAGCAAAAAAAGCATTCTTCAACAGATGGTGAAACTGAGAACAGTTATGGGAGGTGTCGTATAGTCTAGAGGAGTCAGCTCCATATTGTTGGATCGACCACAAAGAAGGAATGACTATACACAATAAGGAAGATATCAAATGTTACACGTCTTCCGGTTTTTCGTTATCTCTTTTAAACACTGTGACATTGGACTTCTAACTGACTAAACCTGGCCTGATTTTTCGATTGACTAAAACTGTTTACTGAGCATTGTGAAGTATTCCGACCATTTGTTGACTACACACAAATGATCTGTACCATAGTGCGATTAGTTCCGCGTTGTGACCCCAGTTTATGAACAGGCAGGAACCGACCAGTGAACCTGTGCGGTGCAGCCTTTATTTGCCTCGTCAATGGCGTCTGTTTCAGTTTCCAAAGTTTGAGGATGATGACGACATCTTTGCTGGGGTAGATCTTGGTGGAGCATTGAACTATGACATGACTGATGTGACACCACATGGTTTCTTTCGCGTCATGGACTACACGGCCAACAAAACACCGGCATCCACTACTAGCACCTCCTCATCCACCCCGGCTGTATTCAAGCGCAGGAGGTAACGTAACGATGTTCCTTGAATATGTGCTATTTTGAATTAGATACTGATTTGCACCGTTTGACATCTGCTAAACATTCGTGTTTTAACACCTTTGTAAAGTTTGTAAAGGTGCTATACACATTGTAATGCATGCTTACATTTGTATCGCCTTCTTTAGGTTTCTTGTTCCTTATGATTTATAATGCAGCACTTTATCAGTTAGTTAAAGTAGCTATATAACGTATCTTGTGATGTTCATGCATGCTTACCGTCGTACAAAAAATGCTTAAGCAAGTATATGTAGTGCATACATGCATGTGTTTATTCTACATGCTTGCATTAGTATGATGCCAAGTAAATAAAATTGTCATTTTTTGTGTGACACCATTTACGACACCACCTACTGAGTTTGCAATGGAAATGATTTTTCTTACAGCGTAAGGTAGTTTTGTTACAATTTTCTCGCAGCATACCATGGCATGTTCTGTGAGTTGTGTGGTATGCTTATCTATGTATCTATCTAAGGAGTTTACGTAATGCCTGCCGCACCTTCAAGATTCTATTCAGAGGCACTCTCGACCCAGGCATGGCCAATTTAGAGAAAAGTCTTGAGTAGTTTATAATGTTTTAGAGCATTGGACGGAAATGAACTGAGATATTCTGCAGAGTTTGAGTTACTATATGTTGAAGTTTGTGCAAACTCCAATGGTCTGTTCTGTGGCCTAGTGATTGGGGGGAGGGGATTCTGTGTACTGACCTTTGTTGTTTGTGCACATTTGCTTGCCAAGCAGTTTAATTTTGTAATGGACAAGCCAAAGGGTAAACTGACTTCATGACATTGGAATTCCATTGCTGGCTCATGGTCTGACATGTGGCGAATGAATACCTTCCTACTATGGTTCGCAGGCACTTTACTTTTATTCACAGAGTTGTTCTGCTGCATTGTAGTTTATTGAGCAGTTGTTTTGATTGTTTAGGAGGAGTGAGCAGGAAGCTTACAACCATCGAGTGAAGAAGATTCTTCATCTGGGTCAGCGTAAAGTCCGTACGAGTCGAAATGTTCCGCCGAAGAAACCACGGGCAAACTATGAGGTAAGCCAATTGAGGTATTCGTATATAATATTTGTTTGAGGTTATATTGTATTGTATCTAGAAATTATAACGTACCTCTCACAGTGCCAAAGATCTAGAGGAAAGAATCGTTTTGAGACAGCTCAGAAAGATGCACTTAAGGTAGCAAGTTATCAAATGGTAGCAAGAGTTGTGAATGCCACCATTTGGCAACATTTCTCATTTGGGATGAACTTCTTTTACGTAAATGCAAGTGACATTGTTTTTCTGCTGTTTATCTGAAATTGATGTTTGAATTTAAATGTTTTGATGTTTTCCAGCCGGCTACAGGAGCTGCTTGGAAGCCTGTGCTCGGTTTAGACAAGGACCTGTTTGAAGTCAAGGAAGTTCGAGACAAGGATGAAGAAGAAGAGGATTTCTACTTTGCAGATGACTGAGATTGTAGGGCTCCGTGGTGATGTTCACCACTGAAATGTTATGAAAAGTTGTGACAGAGAAACAAGTGGTATATATGATTACGAAAAGGAAGAGAGAGCAACAGAACTGTGTCGCTTTGTTGCGTGTGCATGAAGTACTATTTATCATTCCTGTGTATGTTTCTATGTCAGTTATATGGTTACGAACATGTATGTACCTGATTCAGGGACCCATTATTTTAGAATTTTTGATGTGTTTTAAAAATGCACGCTTCAAAATACGTTTCTGCTTTAGTCGGATGAGTTGCTGAAAGCCAGACTTTAGACTGAGATAGTTTAGTAATTGTTGGCACTGTACAATCAGTTTAAATTCTGTAATGCGATTGAATTCAGTTATGCTCGAAAGGTATATAGATGTAAAACATCTCCGTTTAGTTTACAGAGAAAAATGACCTGTTCTTTGAAGATGTTTCTAAGTAGAGTGTAGATGGAATGACTATGGTATAGCATCTTATTACCTTTCGACGCAGCCATAAAGCTCAAACGGCACACAGGAGCCTTCGAATAACATCATATGTAATACAAATCGTGTTTTAATAATTACAATAATTTATATTCCATCATAACATGGCCATGTCGTTACAAGGGCGCCTTATAAAGCAACTAACAAACGGGATTTTAGCATGGTTATGTTACTTTTTCTATGCCAACTTTGTTAAACAAAGTAATAGTAATGGCTTTGACTTCAGATGCAGCGACTTTGTTGCATTGTTTTGTCGGAATCTAATCTAAGTGCCTCTGTTGTGTCACATGACCATGGCATCAGTCAATGTGGTGGCTACCATTCAGTGATATTTCGGTTTTAAAAATAATTTCCAATTTTTTTCTAGTTCAGTTCTACGGATCTTATTTCAGTTTTAATTCTATTATCATTTTAAAAATAATTCCTATTTCAGTTCCAGTTCATTTTCTTAATAATTTCAGTTGTAAGTTCTGAAATGATTATAGTTGCAATTTATGTTCTGAAATAATTTCAGTTTTAATTTATGTTCTGAAATAATTTCAATTGTTATTCATGTTCTGAAATAACTTCAGCTCTAATTTCTGAAGCTTTTTTTCTTTAATATTCAGCTAGCAGATACAGTGCAAAAATAGATTACTTGGTCTAAACAAATGTTTTTGGTAATTTTCAGAAGAACTTATCAAGTTTATAAAGACTATAAAGTTTACTATAAAGTTTATAAAGACTTGGGCATTCGATTTCATTGCATGGCAATCCCAATAAAAAAATTCACTTTTAAACAGAATTTCACAAACTTACATTGCGATCATTTCTATTCTGAAGATAATTCTTATTTCTATTCTATTTTTGTTCTTTGTTTCCATCTCGTTCTATTTTCGTTTTCAAAATAATTCCTAATTTGCATTCGTATTCTTCTCGTTATTGGAAATTGATGATTTTACTTGTAATTCCGATTTCTGTTAACGAAAATATCACTGCCACCAAACAAATTTATGCAGGGCAAGAGTGCAGTTAAAATTTGATAAAAGAAATCTGAGACGCAGCAATGGTACTGGTTGTCAATCTGCACACAGTTAGCCATTCTCTTGGATGCCAGCATTGTTAAGTAATGTAATGTGTGGCATTTGAACACCCGAACATTGGTGAAAATATGCGTATTTTGTAAATGGTGTCACTTGCCATAATATTGTCAGATTAATGGAAGTTTCAGTTTACATTGATGTTAAGTGAGTGAAATAAAGCCTAATCGGTTAATATATTAGATGTCATTTTGTTCTGACATTAGTTGGGCTTACTTGAGTTTAATACAGGAATTGTCTGCTGATTACAGGTAAACTGGAAACATTCAGCAGCTAATCTATGAGACTTTTTGAGTTTCAATTTTCCAGTTAGCACCTATACTGAACTTTCTAGCAACTATCAAAATGCTCCATGGTAAACATGAACAATTTTGCCATGGACATATGCAGACATAGATTCTGTTGATATGGTACTTCGTACACATTTGAAGCAATAAATAGATTGCTGTGTTGAAGTATCAAGTAAGAAAGTAGTCATCTTAGCATTTATGTAGTACTTTTTTAATACTATTATAGGCACTATATACATGTATGGTAAAAGACATGCTTGTTGAAATACAGAGTGCAGTTTCAGCTTACGTGCTTCAGAGAATAAAGTAGCATAGCTTCATCATTCAGAGGTTTAAAAGTCTGATGATATAGCACAGTTGTGACTTAAAGCTATGAACGAGTAACAGTTTCTAATTTATTATGAGACAGTTTGACTGTGTGGTTTGCCATTTTGCAGCTGTTAGTAGACGTTACTTAAGAATGCGATATGTTGTGCTGTCTGTGTAGTGTTGCCAGCTGTGGAGAGCTTAGAAATGTCTCATTTGGAATGGAATGTTCCTGTATATGTACTGTAAAATTCTGAATATGTGTGAACTTTAGGGCTATGCAGGGGCGGATCGGGGGGCCAATCCGGCCATGGCCCCCCATTTAAAAAGTGCATGGGGTGTGCCCCCCACTTGGTTTCGACTTTCGACAAGCCAGATACTAGAGAGTATATTATTGCTTGCAGAGATTACTTCGACCAGGAAGACTGATGAGTAAAACAAAGGTCAAGTTTTTTGGCAAAGATCACCAAAATTTTTGGCCCCCTTCGAAAATTTCTGTATCCGCCCCTGGGGTTATGGCCTGTGTCCATATTATTATTACGTATGCACGGAGGGGGTGGGTGGTCGGACTTAGGCGATTTTGCGTACGGTGGGTGTAGGAATTTCTACAAAATGTACATAAACAAATAAATTTTGAATTATGACATCCGCTTTAGCCTTATTTATAACTACTATCCTATGATTGTCCAACGGCATTTGATTACATTATAATTAAATTCTGTTCAGGTTTAAGCAATAAACCATAAGTTAAAAAATTTTAGCTAGTAAATATGGTTTTTAACAGAAACAAATTTTAGCCTACATACACTAAAAAAATGTTTTAGTGTACGACTAGCTAATTAACTTTTGTAAGGGGATGGTAGAGAAGCTTGGTGTACGTACTCGGGGGTTCCACAAAATTAATGAGGGGAGGTAGAAAATACGATTTTTTTGCATTCGTAATATTATATGGACGGGCCTTTTGTCATGTGTATGGTTGTGGTCTGAACTTTTCAAGTAGTGCAACATCAAATAGTTGTGTTTTTTCAAGCAACATTTCACTATCCTTGGCTTCATTAGAGGGTAGCAAGATGGTCTGATTTGGATGTGCCGCGATGTACATAATGATGAACACTATGTTCTGATGCGGTTTGTCCATCGCATTTTTTCACTAAACGACTTCCAATGTGACTATTATCGTAATTATCACAATACTTTGTTCATTAAAGCTTGAAATTTGTGGACCATTTTCTGTTTACAACACATTTGAACAACTCTGGCATTCGTGCTATTTCTGTTCCCTTGGCCCAAGTAGCAGCATTCTTGTGCCTATGGCCAGTGGTTTGAGTTAGCAGTGGGAGCGTTTTGAATGAATAGGTGAACACTGAACAGTGTGAATGCTGAAGATTTTTATTAGAACACTTCAATTGGTCCATGCATAGTGAGGAGTGGGAACAAAAGCAAAGAATTTAGAGAGTGGGAATGCCATTCCCACCCACTTTAAACCCTGCCCATGGCACTTTAGGGAGGTTCTTAAAGGCATTATTGTGGCAAATTTGTGCTCCATAAAAGCCCAGATACATATATAATCTGTCAACTATGTGATCATAGTAAAAACCGAAATCTTGATAGGTCCTGAGAGCCCAGTTGAAATCTGACAAGTCATGGAAAAGTCAATTATGTCAACTGTATCATCATTAGGTCACATAGGTACACATTATGTGTTGTGATCAAGTTGAAAAAGTACTTGAGATGCACTTCAGAAGACAACTAATAACGGTTTAATATCTTCATATTTCACCATGAATTGAAATTAACAGAAACTAACAAAATTCAGTCAGTATTGAACAACACTAATAAACAACAATAGTTAACGTAAACACGGTTTCAATGAATAGGCTTCTATATTAATACTGGGTATGATTCTTCAAAATGGTAATTTCACTGTTTTGTTTAAAGCACTTTTACCCATCCATTTACGGTCAGAATGTTAATGTTGTGGAGTATGGTAGTGTCCAAAAGCATAGAAAAATTGTACAATAAGCGGAAATTTTGTTTTTCCCATTATGGTTCCCAAGGAAGAAGAATTTGCTGTGGATAGACTAAAAATGAGTAATCCCTCCCCAATTATCCAAGTTGCAGAGATTCCATGCACAATGTATTGATATGTTACAGGTACTACACCACAGTTCATCCTTAAATTAGTTCATCCTTAAATTCTAAGCTATCTTCTCGAAATGAGCATTTAAACAGCATTTTGTACACTGAACAAAAACTAACAAGTTTCTTAGAACAACTGGTGTAATACAAACTGCTTAGCATGCATTTATCTGTTTCCTGGCCTTGAGGCTTCAACTACCCTTGACATGTGCAAGTTGTTACAAATTCTTTCGCAGAAAGGTTAGTGGAACACAGCAAATGTACTGCACAGCCCGTGTTATTAACCAAATGATAATCTAAAAAATCTAGTAACTAATTTTAAGCACCAAATAAATAAACTGCAGATCGTAGCATCTGTTACGATTGAAATATTACTAGAAACATGTACCTTACCCAAATGGCATTTATAATACAAGCAAAACGCCTGCATTTTAGTTAATTACGAAAAACGGTTCAAAACAAGAGCATTGTCAGTTATTAACTCAAATTCAAAATAACATTAAAGCCACTGGAGAAAACTGAATGAAAAATTCTTGTCACGTCAATGCAGCCTTTGCAAGATAGATGTTGGTGGAAGAACTGAGTCCCAAGAATGTTACGAAACTTGGTGAACAGGGTTCGTATCTGTCTGGATCTTGCCTTTATCATCGTCCATCTGAGATGTTTCATTTTCTGAATTCCTTTCGCCAGTCTGAAGATCAGTCAACGCCGGATGATCCTCATTTGTCCCAAGCACATTGGTCGCTTGCTGACTGGCTTCGACTTCTGCGCTATTTGTTCCATCAATTTCTACCTTTGTTGAAGTCTCTGGACAAGCGTCTTCAACGTCTGCTAGAGGTTCCGACACTTCTTCTTTCTCAGCAACCGTTGAATTAGCCTCTGACCGATTGCTTTCAACACTACTTTCATCATCTGGTGCATCTTCGACTTTGTCAACTAATTCCTCTTTTACCAATGCGATCTCTTGTTCAGATTTTTCCAGGTTAGTTTGAGTTACCAGAACTTCTTTCAATGCAGCCGGTACAGATGCTGCGTCTGGAATGTTTTCAACACTGCTTTCGTCCGCTAATTGTGCTTCTGTTTTATCACCTAACTTATCCTTCACCAATTCTGTCTCCTGACATGAAGCTTCAGTGCTGCTGGTCAAAGTATCTTTGACTGCATTTGGTGTAGAGGCTTCTCCAGGAATGATTTCAACACTGCTCTTATCCTCAAATTTATCTTCATTTCTGTCATCCGATTCCTCTGTCACTGGCTCTGTTTCTTGACATGAATCTTCACCTGATTCTTCTTTACTTTCATCACCTGATTCTTCTTTACTTTCATCACCTGATCCTTCTTTACTTTCATTACCTGATCCTTCTTTACTTTCATCACCTGATCCTTCTTTACTTTCATCACCTGATCCTTCTTTACTTTCATCACCTGATCCTTCTTTACTTTCATCACCTGATCCTTCTTTACTTTCATCACTTGATCCTTCTTTACTTTCATCACCTGATCCTTCTTTACTTTCATCACCTGATCCTTCTTTAACCGATTTCACTTCCTGTAAAGTTTTGCCATTTTCTTCTTGCTTGCAGCATTCACTGCTACCTTTATCATCAGGTTTCTCTGTAATTGATTCCTCGATAAGTTTGATCTCGCTCTTACTAGTTAATTCCACATCAGCTGGACGAGTATTTGCAGTGTTTACATGACCCTGCAACATTTCTGTGTTGGCATTTGTAGAGACACATTCATGGCTTTCAAAACCACTTTTGTCTGACAATTCCTCAGATGTTTCCACCTTTATCGTATTTTCATCGCTGAATTGAGCTCCCAAACCGTCTCTCTCAGCAACTAGCACATCCTTTTCCTTGCTGATTTCAGCATCGTTTATACTTTTATCAACTGGGGCTACAGATGCAAGTTGGCAGTCATCTTCACTCTGAACTTCCAAGGTTTCTTTCTCAACAACCTCTTGACAGCCTTCAGCACTACCCTCCTTATCGACTTCCTCTTTCAACGATATCTTCTCGTGTGATACATTTTCTGTGATACTTGCCGAAATGGCTTCTTCTGGCTGACTTTCAGTACTACTCTCATCTACTGGCCCTTCTTTAACTTTTGTCGATGCATGCTGAGTCGTGTCTTCAATGCCACTTTCGACTTGCAGCGCTTCTGTTTTGCCAGCTGTTTGAGTGCATTCTTGATGGATTTCATTAACAATGTCATCCGCCAAGTCCTCTTTTGTTGAATCCAACGTCTCTTCTGTGTTGCCTTTCTCAATGAGTACCTCTTTAACTACTACTGTCCCTTGGCAAGTATTAGCAGTGATATCTTGAAGTTGAGCTTCCAACTCGTTTCTGTCAGCAGCTGTGAGAACGGTTTCTTCTTGATGGCTTTCACCATTTAGAGAATCCTTAGACAATTTGCCAGCACCAGGCTCCGCAGTATTCTCATCCTTTTCAGTTCCCAATATTTTGTCAGTGGCAAGAGCCTGAGGTTCAGTTGTCTGCGTATCTTCGTATTTCTGAGCATCATAAACCTGGTTTTGTGAAGTAGCCTCAGTTTCTGAAGTAGATGCTGACTCGGAGACTTTGTCGTCATGACTTGCTGGGTCCAGAACACTATCATTCACATCAACTTCTGCTTCTTCAAGATCTTTCTTTGTTATGCGCTCAGTCTCTGAAGAGCTGACTGGCTGAGCCACAGTTTCTATTGCTTCTGTGCGAGGAACTACCATGGCAATCTCATCATTTTCTGAAGATGCTGAAGTTTCAGAAGCCGTTGTATTCTTGTCATCCTGAGTGTCATCACGGGGGCTTTGCGGAATATCAATTGTCTGAACTGAGTCTTTGGTCACTTGGGAGGAATTCAACTCTGTCTCTTCATCTGCTTGCTTTACAGCTTCGACCTTATCCTGAACCTCCAAAGTACCTGAAAGTTCCACAACTTTATTGGCACTCTTTTTTGAGCCAGGACGATTATCTGTAGAAAAGAAAGGCTCTTGTGTGACGTCCTCAGAAGTTGCCTTCAGAACAATGCTCTGTTCGAGATTTCCTTTCTCAGGAACTGTAGTATCTTGGACATTTTCTGAGTCTGGAGCAGTACTGTTTTGAAGACTTTCTTTCTCAGGAAGAGCACTGTCATTGAGACTTCCTTTCTCAGGAATGGCAGGTTCTTGGAGACTTTCTTTCTCAAGCACAGCGGTCTCTTGGAGACTTTCTTTTTCATGATTGGCAGCCTTTTGGAGATTTTCTGGTTTCTGTACTTCGCTTACATTATCTTTCTCACATTCTGCAGAGGATGCCATTGCTTCCGCCTCAGCATCATTCTCCAAGCGGTCTTTGTTCAGAGGGCATGAAGAATTAGCAGCTCCCGAATTTTCTTTATCGAACGATAAACTATCTCCAGAGGTGACTGCTTTCATGTCACCATCTGCCGTTTGTTCTTGAACATCTGTCCTTTTGTCTTCTTCAATACTTTCTGGCACAGAATTACGTCTTGACTGATCAACCAACCTTTGATCTCTGCTCCTCTTAGTTGAGTCCCTGCCATGAATGAGGTCGTCACGTACAACCATTAGCATAGAGCCGAGGATATTGTCTCCTCTCCACTTCTTTCGAATCCTGGCGTATCTGTCATCGGGATACAGGCCAACACCAAGCTTCCGATCCTTATAGTCAGCATAGACTAAATGACTCCCTGATGTTGCCAGAAGTTTCTGCTTCAAGTCTTCATTCTGTGAGAACTATAAAAACAAAAAAATAGCATGTTATGCTTAGGCTGCACAGTATGAAATCACTGTTTCTTGCACGCTTACTGAAGGCTTGCGTTTGACATCCCTGTTTACAATTATTCCTTAACTCACAACTGATAATAATGGGCGCTCGCACATAGGTTCAAGGGGGCACTTGTCCCCATAGAAAAATGACAATAGGGGAGATAGGTGGGTATGAGGTCAGTGAATCATCGAAGTCAAGGTCATGGCCAAGGTCATCTTAATGGATTGTCGTTATAGACCATTATATAGGATTCAGGGTGTATCACGCTTACATACACAGGTGGAGAGTTGCATAAAGTGCATGTGTGTACTGGGAGGGGATATACCAATTGTTCTGATACATGGATGACCCTAACATGTCGGGATGCAAGATGAGTTTTAGAATGATAAATAGTCATTCTGTGTTTTACAATATTGATGAGCTTAATAAAAGAAAATAGTCCTCTACTGTGTCCAGCCGCCAAAGAAATATTGAGCTATAATAACTCTAAACAGTTTGTCTAGTGTCCGCAAGACTTAAATACTGACTAAACTCAGTCAAAGGCTGAACAAACTGAACTGGTAATGCCTAATGCTGAACAGCCAAGCCAGACTTCTAGAGCAATGCACATTGCACATGGTACAAATAATTATTTGCACACGCAGATGATGACGAGAATTCACGATATGAAGGTTTTTGCAGCTCAATCTTTGGTTGCAAAGAAAAACTTAACTAGAATCAGGTTAGATATGTTCCAGAGATGTGCCATTAAAACAACATCCACTAAATGGCTTGATAATAACATTGGCATCTGATTTTTGTCATTAGAAAAGACATATATAATAATTCCACATTAATATTTATTTTTTTTATTCTTAAAAGAATTTGCTGAATACCTTAAAATAGTTGCCATCTTTGACGACATCTATGTAAATTCCGTTCCATTTTCTCTCATCAAATCCGTCCACATATTTTTCGCACTTCTTGATTCTCGTAACTGATGTTGAGTTCATGATTTCATCGGCCGAAGTACCATCATTGAACCTCACTGAAGCAACAAACCAACGAGAACAAAGGCATTTATCAGGATGATTTAAGAATGCTCAGCTACTAAAAGGCAGTTTGTTGCAACATCATGGGCCAATCGATTCACTTCTTTACTCTGTAAGCAATTTAACAATGTAGGTTTATGTTGGTCCTCTTGGCGGTTGGGGCATCCGATTGGGAACATTGTCTTTCTCTAGAACTGCAACTCCATCCAACAAAGACTAACACCATACAAATCATGCATGCATCTCATTAAAAATGTTCTCTTCGTCAAAGCAATTCTGGATTTGTAGATACCTTGAAGAGGAAGCAAATAAATCTACTGCATTAATGAATATTATTAAAGGTATTATTTCTGTCCTTTAATTATTTGAAATAATTGAAAGTCTAAGGTTTTAAACTCAAATATCTATATATTAAATATAAATATATTGTTCATAGCTAGTAACTGATTCCAGTACTTAAATACTCAAACTCCATACGCCAGTGATTCCCAACCTTTTTTGGCTTGCGGCACACTAAGATAGAATACAAATTTTCGCGGCACACCTAATAATAATTACCTTTTTTATCTACTTGTCACTATTATTTAATAATATTCTAATTTTAATGTTCTTATTGTCTAATAATAGCCTACTCTAGTGAGTCTAGTCAGTTAGCAGATCAAATTGAAACGAGGCTCCAGAGACGACAGTCATACTCGCATTTCATCGTCGATTCTGAGAAATCTCTCAATCTTTTTAAACTTGATTTCAGTTTAGGCTGAAAATCATAATTCACAAGACCTCAAAGATGCAAATGGCATAAGAATTTTGACTGCTCTTGAACTGATCGAAGGATACGATTTTTTAATGGAAAGCCAAAACTCATCCAAACTCTTTTCAGAATATGTTGACTGATAAAATTTGTCATTTCATAAATCAATGAGCTGTTCTTCATCCTTGGTTGTAAGAGTTGTTGTTTCGCCGATTACAAATGGACTGATTACCCAGTCAAAATTGTCGATTGCAAGCGAAGGGAAGTAATGTTGCGTTGCACTGCTTGGCCTATCAATGTTTTTAGTAGGCCCTATTTCAGGTGAAATTTTTTAAATTTGAGATTCATCGACGGTGGGAAAACAATCAAGATTTCCATTGGATATCTTAGCCTGTTACGTGAGAGATTAAGCCCATTGACTTAAGTTCTGATGTTGCAGTGATGATGTTTTCGGATCTTTTGTTTATAATCATTATTAATTAACAACATATTAGAATTTTCCCGCGGCACACTTGCAAAGTTCTCGCGGCACACTAGTGTGCCGCGGCACACAGGTTGGGAATCACTGCCATACGCTCTACAATGATAAAATCTCCTACATTCATTGGACCTATAATAAGTGTCTGCATTAGCATCCACTTATTACCTCAATATACATATGGTCAAAAATAATGTGGCTGTAATGGCAGGGAAAGATCTATTAAAGTAGCAGGATAAATGAAGAGGAAAACAGGAATACGAGTAAGAGACACGGAGGAAATAAGACCAGCACAATGCAGCAGATCATCTCGGTTATGGGTTCCTGCTTGCACTGCACTTGCTACCTTGGAATAATTTGCCTGCTTTCAACCAGATGCTCAAGTCGTTTCTCTTGGGCCGCGGCTGGGCTGGGAGCACCTCTGAGTAATTGACCCAGTTTCTTAACATAGTATTTGTTCCGTCTGTTAAATATTGATATATCCTATATCTTTCAGATACGTGAAAATGGATGAACCGTCTTTTACGTAAATGGAAATGACATTATTTTTTTACCGTTTATTTGAAATTCATGTTTGAATAAATGGTTTGATGTCTTACATCCGGCTGCAGAACTTCCTGGATGCCTGCACTTCTTGAAGGGGCGCTATATAAATTTTCGGAACGAATGAATGAACAGGCATTCTGTACAGTTGATGAAGGCACCATTGTGTGACGTTATACTCACATGCCTTCTGATGAGATATGTACTGTCCAACACTTCTGTATTTAAATCTGTCGACTACAAAGTGTGCAGTGTGCCACAGACTTAGAGCAGAACCTTCAGAGATGATGTGAAAATTCTCATTTGATACAACTCCATCCACCACTGCGATGTAAAAAAAAACAAGTGGTATTGCAGAATACTGCATATGACATTGCTATTATTTTTTATGAAAAATGTTAACATTCGCAAAGTTACAACAGAAATGCAAACCCAAGGTGCAGTTACTAAGTCACCAGGTAAGATATAATCCAGATGCTTGATAGCCAGTGAGAGATAAGCTATCTAAAATTTTCACAGCACTAAAATAAACCACATATTTACTAATGCAATTTAATTTAATTTAATGGTTAAATTGCAACTTCTACAATTAATAAAAATGCCAAAATAAAAGTTAAAACTGGCCAACTAACATAATGGTATGGTACACTAGGAAATATTAATGGAGTCCAACATTATTCCAACCTAACAATAAAATCATTTTGACAAGACATTTTATCTTATTTAAATGTCATGTAGACAAAAAGTTCATAATAAGCAGATGTTCATAAAAACGAATGAACTTACTTACTTATTAGTTCTTAACTACTCACACTATACCTGATCCTATCTATAATCATTTAATAAAAAGATGCCTGAGAAAAGAAAAACTGGCAATGATCCAATGAAAACAGATCTAGCAAACGACAACTGATTAACTTTTAATAAGATATAAAAAATTTACAGGAACACGTTTAAATAAAATAAAGATTCTAACCTTTCGAGTCTGCGTTACAGCCACCACCGGGCAAGTCCTGAGCGCCATCAGACTGAGCAACTTTCGAGCAATCAGCGGGAACAGAAGGCAAGTCGTGAGCAACATGTTTCTGCGACAGTTGTCCACCGGGAGTGGAACGTGTCTTCCGAGTATAATGCTTGTCGGAATGCTGTCCGCTCGGAACAGACTTAAACTCCTGAACTGGAAGCTGCTCCTCCCTGCTGTTTCTACGTTGATTCGACGAGAATCCCATCGGTCGCCCCTGCCAGTGTCCATCACGATAGGGTCGGGGTTCGGCCGCGTGTGGCCGCTCTCCGTAGAAGGACCGGGTACTGTGTTGAGGCCGCTCATTCCCTCCGTCACGACGATTTTGGGGTGGCCGTCCCACCGTATCACCACGTTCAGGCCTGGAATGCTGATTGGACCACTGGTGTCCTCCGTCACGGTGTTGTTGTTGTTGGTATGGCTTTCCTGCTGCATAACCACCATGATCGAACCTCGACTTCTCGTATGACGATGACGACTCGTGAGAGAATCCCTTTGGATTCGAATCGGAGTCCCTCCGATGTCCCTGTGAATTGTCGCTCCTCTCCGAACCTCGTCGGTCACGACCCGGTCCAGAATCAGGAATATTTCTTGCGCTGGAAGTGTGAGGATTGTCAGTTTCTTCTTTCATCAGTTCGTCTCGAACTTCAGTCAGAATTTGACCCAACAGATTCTCGCCCAACCACGTCTCTCGTCTTCCTGCACGGGAATCATTTTGCATCACCCCTATCCCCCACTTACAATCTTTAGGGCTTGCCTCTACGAGTGTCGTACCAGCGGTTTCAAACAACTGCTGCCTCATCCGAGGATGCTGAGAGAACTGCAGAATTACAACAAAATGATTTTTAACGAGAGATTCATAATTGAAAATTTTTCTCAACCAAGTTGACAATTTAATTCTTTCAGTGGCCCTAGTCTGCGGGACCTCTGGCCCTTGGCAGTTCTCCCATGTAAACCGAAAAATTTTGAGAAAAAAACTTTGATGTGAATCTTACTAACTACATATCATGTTGATTACCAAATAAAACATGTCATGTAAATGTCTAACAAGAAAGACTTATAAGCTTAGATTTGCAATAATCGCCAAACAACTCCTGCAATAACACTAGGCAAATGTGCAGCTTGGACACCAAGAACAAGTTGAAAAACTTCCCAATACATTCCTACACCAGTACTTAACATCTTGCATAATAATGTCTTAACAGACATTTGAAACTTTTAATGTTCAGTAAATTCATTCACTCAAAGATTCATACGGCATCACTTTAAGGGAACTACTCAGTGGTGCTCCCGCCTCCAGCACGACCAAAACGAGCAGCTTTTTAAAATTTCTTTTTAATTTAAATTCTAATTCTCATCAACTTTGGCAGTAAACCGTCAAGAAATGAATGTATGAGCACACTGCTCTGTGTAATCCTTGGAAAGGCTCAAATGCAGAGCATTGTGAGAGGATGAATTAATTCATTCATTTATTCATTCGTTCATTCGAGAATTTATATAGCGCCTCTTCACGATGGAACTACTCAGAAGCGCTCTCGACTCAAGCACAACAACAAAAACAAAGCAGAGTCCTTTCATGCTCCTAATCCATCATAGTCTGACTTCTAACCCCGTTATTTTTCTACAGTTCTCTTGTGGGGCATGGTGGTGTAGTGGGTATGTTTGTTGCCTTGCAGCCAAAGGGTTGCAGATTCGAATCCACTTCAAGTCGCTGTGTAGACTTGGGCAAGTCCTTCCCTTGCAATTGCTCAGCGCTTCAGCGTGAAACTCCAATGCAGTGTCTGCTCCGTAGTCGGGAGTACCTCTGAGTAGTGAGCTTGAAGGGACGCTATAACAAGTGTACATATAAATACTGGCAATAACATCAGTCAGAATCATAGAGAGGTACCAATGGTGCTATATAAATTATAAAATGCAGGCATGCACAAAAATCCAGACATCACAGGTCTACCTTCTCAAAGTTTCCTTTCTTCACGATATCTCGACACACCGCATTCCACCTGTCGTTGACATAGCCATGGACTTGCCGTCCCAGTTGCCACTGCTCAGAAGGATAGCCAGCCTTCATGATTTCTACTGCCATTTTCCGGTCATCAAAGAAAACTGAAATACCAGTACACCTTCCACTAAGCGATTTGTACAATGTACATACACTAAATTGTACAGGTGTGTATCAAAACATTGAGCATAGCACGTTTTAAGTGCTTGCAAAGTAGCTAAACAAATGATTATAAACTGTGGCTGGTACTGATAGAAAAAAATATTAATTTGTTAAACTTCAAAATTCAACTTTGATTAATCACTTAAAGTGCATGTTTTGCCTTGCTAAGAAATAAACTTAGGCAAATAACTTTATTAGTTACCATAAACCTACCCTTAACAGAAAGAACACCCATATTTCTTTTATACAGGCTGTGCCTGCCTACTGAACATGATCAGAGTTCATATTTATTTGCTCGTTCCCTCTACCAGTGATTTAAAAAGTAAATATTCCAATGTCAACATTCTACAATACATACGCGCTTTCTGATGCATCATGTATTGCTCAGAGCAGTTGTAGGTAATGCCATCAATGAGGATGCTACACTTCCACCACTGGCTGAAAGGTGACTTCAGCCAGAAGAACGTGAACTTCTCGGCTAAGAAAAATAAATAGAAAAATAATGTCAACTTAAAAATGGATTATTTTTTGATAAAATGCATACTAGCAGTGCATACAATTGAAAAATAATTGAACATGAAAAAGCGTAACCTGGAGTTTATGCAAGGTTTTGAAGAAGATATCTATGAAACTGCTATCAAAAAGATCAGCTAGAAATTATGTGTTTAACTCTTCACCGACTGAAGCGTAATTAAATCACTTAGAACTTAGTCCTTCCCGCCATGCAGGTCTGCACATCGGGCAACGTACCTCCACCACTCAACCCTGTTCATCGCGGGCTCCCTGGCCTCGTTCCAAGATAACTCCAGACACCCCAATTCGTCTGTAAACCCCAATTCGTCTCTACACCCAAGTCGTTTTCTAGAGTGCTTAGAAGACCGAATATTAAAGACAATCCTAGGAATGGAATTCTATCCAACGCTAGCCCAATAAGCGAGAAAATCGAAACAACAAACCTGGTTGATCATTCCTCGGCCGTTGAATCCTCTCTCTTGAATCTGATCGCAACGCACCATTACTGTTGTTATTGCCGTTACCCGTCTGCGACTTCAGTTCTCCTCTCACCTCCATCAAAACTTCGCCCAGAATATTGTACCCTGGCCAGTTCTGCTGGTCGTAAACCAGCGGGTCGGTATCTCGAAGGCCAATCCCGAGCAGCACATCCTTCGTAGAGGCGTACGCAAGAAACGAATCATCTGTTTTCAACAAGTCTTCGCGTAGATTGTGATCTTGCGTGAACTTGGCGCGATTTCCTTTCAGGATAATCTCCCTGCAGACTTTCTCCCAGTTGCGTTCATCGTAGTTTCGGATATTGATGTCCTGCATGTCACGCGGACGGTGGAAACTTAGAACTTGTTCCGCTGCCAGCTGGTCACGGAAATGCACTGAAGAGCATACGACCAGCAATAAAAGTAGCAAAAAGTCGTAGCATCGTCTGATAACGACGCACAGATGCAATTCAGACTTATAACATATATCTGACCAGCTCAATTTTAAACATTTTTTCATTCACTCGTTCCATTAATTAATTCATTCATTCAAAGATTTCCATAGCACATCTTCAAGAAGATTACTTAGAAGCGCTTCCAACTCAAGCAAAGTAAAAAGCAAAGTTTTTAGCTAAAATTTGGAAGCAGACTGGCCACCACGGAAAAGGCTTGATTCTGCATAGTTGCAGTTCGTGTGAATGGAAAAAAGACTGGTCACCCTTCTGTGCAGAGTGAAGCTGGCCTTGGATACCTGTGGAGCAACAGAGATCTTGTAGGAAGAATGAGGCATCACCAAGCTAACATCAATGCCTAACCAGAGCAACGATCCCATATTTAACACCTTATCATCATTCAAGAATTCATTGAAAACCGATGAAATTCTACATTTGTTTGGCTCAGTGCATAAGTCATTAAAAACCATTTTAAAAGTGTTTAAGAGTTATGTTACCATATACAAATATGAACACAATTTAATAAATGATCAACTATTTCACTGTTACACCATCACATAACCACCACTGTCAACAGACAAAATTAAACACAATGCACAATAATGTATGAATTATTTAAATTGCTATATAGAAAATAGATCTGTAAAATACATACAAGCCATCTGATGAAGCATATACTGTTCCACACTGTTATATTGGATGTTTCCAACTTTAAATCTGCACAAATGCCATTGGTTGAAAGGTGACTTAGTGAAGAAAAACTGAAACCGATGTTCTGAAGCCTCTACAATAACACAATTTTTTAACACAGATTTTAATTTTTAGTACCTCAATTGCACGTTGTTTTGCTCAATCAAAACTACTAAAAAAAATAATTACAAAAAAGAAATAAGCATAAAAGATATAGCTTAGCCAAGATACAGCACGCACATAGGGGCAAACACGAAAGTAACAAAGTCTCTAATGCATTATAATCAAGCTTTTTAACGTAATAAAATATTTAATGACTGTAAAATAAAAGCTTCATAACTCTACCATACAAAGTGCTAATCAATTGTCAATTAAAATGAAATTGTAGTAAATATATTTATCATAATCCTTTGCAAATTAAAATCAAAATCCAACAGGATGGAAACCAGAATCAGGCAAAAGTGGACAAGTAAGTCAAAACTGACGAGTCCTGAATAACACGACAAAGAATACTGATAGCCCAAGTAGATAAGTAGGTGTGGGGAGGACTAAATTTCAAAGCATAATACAACCCACTGAAGAAACTAAAGAACTCCAAACTGTCTTGCAATGGTCCATCAATCACAATGCATGCTGGCTGGAAAATTGAAACCTATCTTTTAACCACTGGCACTCCTTGGTGTAAAAAAATCTTTCTAACAAAGCACTAATGATACTCATGATACACAATTCATGAATAGTAATTAAGGAAGAGTGGTGAAGATAGTATTTATAAGCTAATTAGCTTTAGACGGCTCCTGTTGCACTGCACTTCGTTATTCATGATTGTATCAACGGTGCTGAATTCGTGCAATAAACAATAAACGATATTAAAGTCAAAATGAGAAATTCGTATTCATAAGCCTCTATGAAAATGCCCATCTTCTTAATTTCCTGCCTTGAATTTTTCAAGGTCTTGGTATTTAAAAATTATATTAAAAATTAACCTCGACTATTGTGTCTGCCTTGCTCCTTCAGAAAAATATCTTTGGGCCCAATGGTTACCAACTGTCGCAAATTTGTTTTGGAGTGAGGCGGAAGGAAGCAGAGATAAAACGTTTAATTTATTACCTTGCGAACTGTTCGGCAGTTCATCCACAACTTCATCGTCTGGATCTTCGGTAATTGCCGGCAACGTCTGATCATTTCTCAGCAGCATGTCCCGAACCTCCATCAACGCTCGTCCCAGCAAATTCTTTCCCTTCCAGTACTTCCGCTGAAACAGTCTCCCATCTCCCTCCTTCAGACCAACTCCCAGCAGACTATCTTCTTCCGCAGCATAAACCAATTCTCCATGTCGGACATTATCGAAGAGCTGCTGTGCAACATTTGGATTCTGTGAGAACTTGGCAAAGTTTCCCAGTCTTAGGTAACTCCTGCAGTACTTCGACCAGGAATTGTGGTCGTAGTTGCGAATATTTCGCCCCAGTTCGTCCAATTTGTTTGGTCTTGAATTTTCCATGATGGCTCTAGCAGTAGCACCATCGTCGAAAAACACTAGAACAACAAGACAAAAAAACACTCTAAAAGACAATGTTTTAACTGATTTGATACCAAAAATCTTTACTCAAAACTTTAACATCCAACAAAAATTGAAAAACATTCCTGATAGCTGAAAGTAAAACAGTTATCTGTAATTTTACTATTTCACCCAGAACAGTCAGATAGAGTCACTCACAGCAATCAATCAATCAATCAATCAATTACAATTTTTAAAAATCACACAATTGTTTAAGACAAACTGATAAGCAGTATGCCTGAGTAGTCCCCTTGAAGAAGCGCTATATAAATTATTAAATGAATGAATAAATTGCTTCAATGTTGTCATAAGATCATGAACATGATTAAACGTCTTTAACTCTCCTTAACTCTTTAATGCCGAGATGGTAGTAAATGGTATGGAAAATCCTATACCCTCCAGCATTAAAGGGTTAAAAACAACTTACAAACATAACGTATTTATAAGCCGAATCTTCCAGCATCAGTTCAGGCAGCCAACAGCATTCACAACATTGACAAAGAATAGTTTCATGGGTCCAACAGCCGCGTAGTTATACAAAGTTCATAATTTATGCCAAGTTATAAATATATTTTTAAAATAAGAACTGAATAAAATCATATCCACACTTTTACTGCATCAATCCCCTTTGTTTCAATTCTCCCATGAAGCCTGAAGAGGCTTTTTAGAGGTCTGTGGCTACTCTACCTAGAGGGCTGAAATTTCTGTTGCAGGGCAGGCAAAACATGGAATGATAACTCATGCTGTAATGCACCCTGATAGTAGAGCTAGATGCCACCTTTCTATAAATTGCTGCAAATACAATACATTAAAACCGCCTCATCAAATTGTCATGACCTGATATGTGACCACTCACGACGAAATGAGTCGGAAGTCGCACAATGCAGAACGCCGCAAATCGCTTTTAAAGGTGTGCAACCTTCAAATTATTGATTTTGCGATTTTTGCATTTTTTTAATATACATTATGTAATGTATCAATAAAATATTAAAACTTATTTTATTTTACCATTTTTAATATGTTATTTTGCAAATTAAATGGCCAATAAGAATTAAAACCTACAAAAAATTTAAGAAAATCGCATTTTTTCAGAATTTTTTATTTCACAGGTCGATCGATTAAAAATGTTATATCTCCACAAACAATTGGTCGATTTTCATACATAATAGCTCATTTTGAAGGCAATTTAACATCGAATAACGTGGAATACATAACTCAAAATACTCAAAAAGTACTTAGCGACTCATTTCGTCGTGACGGGTCACATATATGAACAAATAAAGGGTTTCCTTTGATTTCTGTCTTTTTTGGCACTGATTAAAAACACAACATTAGCAAATACTCACCTTCTTACTTACTTGACTTCACCTAGTATAAACTTTGCCCTAGCTACCCTACAATATCCTGCACTACCCTACAATATCCTGCACTGCCCTACAATATCCTGCACTGCCCTACACTACCATATATGTGATACATGAAACTACTATAGCAGTTACACGCATAAGTCTTGCTTATTAAGAGAGCATCGAAAACATCATCTGTGTGTTCTGCAACTTACAGGCCTTTTCGTGAAGAAGATATTGTTGTAGGGTCTGATAGAACTGGTTGTCCAGCTCGAATCCAACGGGGTATCTCGGATGAAACGGAGAAACCGGTCTCCAGAAGATCGTGTATTGCTCATCACGTCCTGGATATGTCAAGAAAACACGTGTACACACACAGATTTCATATATCTCACATCAACATCGCCAATACCTGACCAGGACAAAGTTTATAGGTGACACCAAATCAATTTCTTCTGAGCTGTCTTTAGGAATGACACGTAAACAAAAGCAAGTTGCTCACTATGTCCTTGCTTTCCTTTGAAAGCATTTTTAGTGGCTTTAGGGGCGATGGTTGACACTCTGGAACAACGACCACATGGAAGAGGGATCGTTTCCCGCTACTCTCCCAAAGGTCAACTCAGCCTTCCAGTTGGAAGATGACATTGGTAAAATGAGAAGCAGGACATAGTGAGCGACTTGCAAGGCTGCCAAATAGCTAAATTTAACTCATGTAATAACTTATGATCATAATTCATGTTGTGAATTGTAATTATACTGCCACGTGCAAATTATAAATGAAACGAAGATATCATTACTATCATTATTACTATTGCTATTTTTCAAATGTCATTATTATGTAAAACTTTTAGTTCTTTCTAGAATACCAACTTAGTCATACATGATCAACTAAAGAATAATTCAATTGAAAACAAGTCAAAAGATAATAACTGACCAACTAATGAGTCTAACATATCAACACACATACACATATATGCTATGCAATCAACATAATTGTAACTCACCATCCTTGTTTCCTTGACTGAAATCTTTGTAATCCATCACGTCTTCCTCATCTTCCTGTATGCCTTTAAATTTCTCCCTCAGCTCCTCTCTGACTTCAGTGAGGATTTCACCAAGCAAGTTGCCTCCAGACCAAGTTCGCCGTTGCCATGCTTTCGGGTCATCAGCGTTAAGCGCAATGCCCCAAGTGCTGTCCACTGGACTTGCTTCAACCATCGTAGTTCCAGCGGTTGCAAACAGCATTCGCCTCAGTCTTGGATTTTGTGAGAACTGTAAAAAATAATTTCATTATTCGCAACCACGATTATAAACTCCAAATCTACGAAGTGTTAATCTCAAGTTACGATTTAGACAACTCAAAACTGTGCTTTTTTCTCATGCTAGAGTCGCGAGTACTTCTGAGTAGCCCGTTGAGGAGGCACTGTATAAATTTTTGAATAAATAATTGACTGTTCAAATGAATAAAGTTACAATTTAGTCTTTTTTACTGAAAATACTTAAACTGCCACATGATTACAATATCATACCTAAAATCATCAAGATCAAGTGTTATTTGATTTAAGTAAATTTTTCATTCAACTTCTGATTTAACTTTTGATTACCAATTATTACTTCTATGTACTACAACAATGGTTTATGCTGTGCATCCCATTGTGCATTATCAAGCAGATTAATAAATACTTATTTACTTACTTTAAAAATACCAATTAAATGGAAACTAAACACACACAATGCTCCATGAGGCATTCTCTGTGGCTAGCCCTGCAACCTGGAATGGTCTCCCTACAACTCTTTGTCAAATCTTTATTACCGGTAGTCTCTCCGTCTCATATCTCACCATTCTTAAAACTGTCTGATTCGACCGAGGTTGGACTGGAAACACTCCTGAGTAGGCAACCTTGAAGGGGTACCATATCAACTTCCCTAATAATAATAATAATGATAATAATAATAATAATAATAACAACAACAATATCAGCATATATGTCAAACAGCATTAAAAGCCACTCAGGAAAACAAACACTGAAGAGTTTACAAAGGAAGAGATTTCTGTTGACACACGTGTCACCTTTGCAATGTTTCCTCTCTTGACGACATCCCTGCGCAATGTTCTCCAGTGAACTTCGTCAAATCCTTCAACCTGCTTTGCAAGACTTTTCTGCTTTGCTGGGTTCTCCGCGTTCATGATTTCCCAACCAATCTTCTCGTCTCTAAACACCACTGAAGAAGAATTTAAAACGTTCAAAAAGTTGACTCATGGAAGAAAATTAGAGAGTAACTTAAATTCATAAACATCTAGAAATTTCAACAGCAATAAAATGAAAGAAATTATCGTAGGATTCAGAATCAGCATTGTGACATCAAAGCCAAAACTGTTTATGCTGCAGAAAGCGAAATATTGACATGGCACTTAAGGCACACTGAAAAGGATAATTAATTTATGTAGCACCACGTTCACACATCGCACCAGCCTACGCACTGCAATTGTTCTAGAAGAACAAGTAATTCTCTGACTGAATGATGCTAATGTAGCTGGATATTTCCACAGGCAGTCTCATGCACACACCTACTGCCAAAAAAAACGAACAACTTACAATCACAGCTGACTGTGTCTATTGTTTTACTAAAATGGAATATTGGGGTGGTGGCTGGGTGGGGGCAGGGTGGTTGTGGTGGCACTCTGTCGAGCTGCAAGGTTTCAGGTGAATAGCCATAAAACGGACGAAGGAATGGAAATAGCGAAATTTCGGTTTTCGCTCCCATCCTGCCCCATGGTAAAGGCAATTCGCCAACCACTCACTAGGTGGTCCTCTATCTTGATGCAAAGTTTCAGATCAATAGCTTCGAAACTATGGGCATGCATTCTGGACAAACATACAAACACACACATTCTCCTTTATAGATATATAGTGTTATAGATATTAGTTTTAGTTATAAACCAAATGCATGGATGACACACCGCACCCAAACGAACAATGCTAGAAATGACAGCAAGAAAAGCAGTACGGAAATTTTGATAAAAATGGTTGGCCAGTGACAACAGAGAAATTCGTATATGTGGCCATAAAAACGCTGTTCACAATGATAAAGCAGATCCACCAACCTGCCTTCTGATGCATCATGAACTGTTCGGCACAGTTGTAATGAACACTGTCTATGATAAAATTAGCTGGATGATGTTGGCTGAATGGAGAATCAGCTCTCCAGAAGAAAGTGAACTTCTCCGGGGATGCTATTTTCACAAATAATTAAAATAACCAGCAAGTCAATGCAGCAATTTACTTGTCATAAATTTCAAGCAAACAGTATTTATTTATTACAGTAATTTGATATATAGCGTTCTTTCAAGGTTGCCTACTTAGGATTAGATTTTGTTTTAACAGTGACATAAGAGAATTTTTTAAACTCATCTGCATAGTTTCAGAATTTTTTAGAAATGCTTTAAAAGTGCCATAAAAAATCAGGTAATAAACACATTGAAGGAAACATTTGCAGTCCAGTGTCCTGAATACATCTAAGTGAACTCTGCTCAAAATATACTACTTATTTAAATGCTAAGTAATAACAACAATCAAATGGATTATAACCGAACTTGCTATGCAATCATTCAGAAGTGCTAATACTTTTGCGCCACTGGTTGATGCATGACATACAAATACACATCAACATGTGCTTCCTTCTTCTGTCCGCTTAAATTATTCCTACCCTGTCCTTAAAAATCTGCTTTCTTCTCATGGACCTTGCACACAGGCAGCGCTTCTGAATGGTTCATCAAACAAGAGGCGTTTCACATTTACTTAAATAAAATATTACATGTCTTAACTCTTAAGTGGAGTGAATGTGAACAAGATTTGCTTAGAAAAATCAAACAGTAGTTAAGGGTGAATAGAAACCTTTGTCATCAAACTTGGATCTGGCGGCTGGTTCATCCCGTTCGTTGCGAGAGCCGTAACCAGTCTTTCCCTTCTTGAGCGCCCGCTCTTTGTCGCTCCTCTCCTGACGATCATCCTTACTTCGTTCACGCTTCTTTTTCTCCTTTTCATCCTCCTCAATGTCCACTTCCATTGTACTAAATCCTCTCCATCCTGCATCACCCATTTCCACTACCTCCTCGTTTCCTTCACCTGTATCCGAGCACTCCATCTTCTCCACAGGTTTTGGGGTTTCACCGTGAGACCGGGACAGAGGACCCGATTGAGCGACTCCTTCAGTCGCACTTTCCGCAGTCGACATTTCAACGTGTGAATTCTCAGTCTTCGGTCTCATCTCAACCGAATTCTTTTCCTCTCTAACTTTTCTATCCCTCCTCTGGGAACTGTTCGGCCTCTCCTTCCGATCCTTCTTTTCCGCTGTGCCCTGGGAATCGCCTTTACGTTGATCCGTATCTTTCCTCACAGCGGACGGATCCGGACCCTTTGGAACCTTGGCATCCGTCGTACCTTCCAATGTTTTCTGATCTGGATTCAGGTCGTCTGCCTTTCTCTTCGCACGTTTCGCAGCGTCATCCTTCTCCCCTGCCACAACAGACCTTTCTCCATCTTTTGAAGGAAGGTTTCCCTTCTCCAGACGCATCAGCTCCTCTCGTACCTCAGTCAGTACCTCTCCCAACTGATTTTTCCCAAGCCATTGGCTGCGGTCCTTTGCCCTTGGATCTGTGGCGTCAAGGCCAATTCCCCAGATGTTATCTAACGGACTGGCTTCAACCAACGTTGTTCCTGCTGTTTCAAATATTAATCCTTTTAGCTTTTCACTTTGTCCAAACTGAAATAACAAACAGAAAAAATACTGATAAATTCTCTGTACTACAAGATCCCCGTTTCAGTAACACTACTCAACCCATCTATACTTATAAAGCAGAGTCATTATTCTGTTTGCATTTTTTCTGTTTGTATGGATGTATTTTGAATTTTTCGCCAGAGCCTGCTCGGAAATGACAGCGATTCGTTTTACCAAAATTTTCAAACTGATTCTTACCCAAATTTGACGTTTAACGCGACTATTTTCAGCTGTCAATAAACTTTATAGACCGAGCTGTCAACATTTTAACTTCACACGCGATAAGCGATTCGAAAGCCATTCGCGTTCATCGCCTCCATTGCCTACAAGAATCCTACAACCAATGGCATGACGGTTTGAGATCACGTGATATTTACTTATATCGAAAATATTTCTGATGATTATTCTGGCCTTATTTCTTCTGATCCACTCGACAAAAACATAAAGAAAGTGATCCAAAAATCTTTCCATATTTTAAATTTCGCTGTTATAAAAACGATCGTTGGCTTTATGTTCACTAAACTCATGACGTCATTATTTTGAGCTCAAATCTTTACGCCGCGGAGCAAAAAATGTTATGGACGCAAATAATGCGAACATAACTGCAAATAATTGGAAAAAATTAGCGTAGATTTCAAAAACTTCCTTTATCGAACAATTTATGAAAGAAGCACGTTGCGAAAAAACCATTTTTCTCAGTTACGTGTCGAGTGGACTTAACGGGTTTAGCTCTTCAATTATCGACCAGACATGTACACCTAGCGGAGAGGTTCGTTACTTCGCCTTAACGCGGGGGTCGATGAAAGGCGGGGTCAGAATGGTGAAGTCGGAACGGGGTCAGGCGTGGCTGGGGACAAAAACATTTCCCGGGCAATGCCGGGTAATTCAGCTAGTTTAAAATAAACCCAAACCCTAACTGACCAACTGTCAGAGCATTTGGCAAAATAGACAGCACACCATTCCAACAGCCACAACAGAAAATATTGAAGGTATTGCATTTCTAGGCTCAGGCTGTATCACATATAATTAATGGTCTTGTTGACACTTGGCTGAAATATTTATATTGCATTTTATTACTGATCCAGCACTTGAACAAAACGAACCACCACGTCAAGCACTCAAGGCACATAAAACAAGGTGCATAAAAGAAAACCACTTTATGCTAACCAACTGTCACATGTCTGAGAATATCTCGACGAATAATATATTCTAAAACTTGTTTGAACAGTCTGAATAGAAGAAACACCAAATTTAAAATGTAATGAACATGGAGATGCGAGGACAACGAAGTCAGGAGCGGCAGAGGATGAATAAATTTATACAGCATAACCTTAAACTTCTCAAAGAGAAACCGGATGATGCTGAAGATAGAGCCAGATGGAGACAAAGGATCCAAGAGGCTGATCACCCCCTCCAAGAGAGGAACTAATTTCAGCATGATGGAAAGTTCTAAGAAGAAGGGTTTGAATGAGAGTAAACCGCTAGAGATAACAGATGCCTCATTCAATTTTTACCTTCGCTAAGTTTCCCTTTTTGACGACATTCATTGCAACAAGACTCCATTTTTCATCATCAAAATCAGACACCTTCCTTCCCAGATGCTTCTGCTCCTTCGGATCTTTCGACTTCAAGACTTTCTGACCAGTTTGATAGTCGCCGAACGTCACTAAAGTCAGACACACAAAAGAGCGAAGACTTCAGAAATAATTAAATTATAAATCGTTTAAGAATTAATGAAGATATTAAAAGAACACAAAAGAACGACTGACATACCTGTAGAGAAAGAAAATTTGGCACTGTGCAAAATATATAACATATGCATGGAGGGAAGCAAGGGTCGCCGGATTTAGCATGATATCTGCGCATGCATGGACGGGTCACTGAATTTCATAAGAGGAGAGCTTGAAAAAATGCACATATGCAAGAAAAATTTCTAACTCTATCGTCCGTCCACATAAGTCTATTTATAACTCTGCATCATCCTATAGGCATCTGATGGCATTTGATTAATTATAATTAAATTCTATCTCTCTATCTAAGGAGCCTCTTCAAGATAACTACTTGTAGGCACTTCTGACCTAGATCTAAACAGCAAATAATAACAGTCAACATATTTTAACTAGCAAACTATATTACGATGCTTAACAAAAATAAATAGTAGCTTATGGTAAAATAAAATGTTTTATAGACAACTTTAGCTAATCAACTTTTTAAGGGGAAGGATAGAGAAGCTAAATGTGTACAAACTCATGGGGGTCTACAAAATGTATGAGCTGCAACAGGAAGGAGAGGCAAAAAATGACTTTTTATATACAATATATAGATGGGCCTTTCCTGCTTTTCTTAATCAGTTTAGTTACCTGCTTTCTGATGCATCATGTACTGCTCAGCGCAGTTGTACCATTGGTCATCAATGACAAAGCTGCATGGATGCCACTGACTGAAAGGCGACTGGGTTTTCCAGAAAAAAGTGAACTTTTCCGAACCTTGAGATTCTAAGAGTAAAAATATGTGAAGATAATGCAAAAAGAAATATATACAATCCAAATATCTTCATTGACAGTATAAATGGTGGTTCAGCATTTGCAACATGCAAATTGAAATACAAAGATTTTTTTTAAATTTTACACATGTATATCATTCTTTATTAAATTACTATTATTATCAATTTTAAAATTATCATGCAACACATTATCATTGCAAAAGTTTTAAGGTACTCCAGGACAGGCAGAAGTATGAATCAGAGGGGCGGTTAGTCAGTCGCCAAATGCAAAGAGAGCTATGCTACTTATCCAAATTCTTGAAAATAATTAATGTTTTTACTTAAATAGATGTGAGACTTCTGAAAACAATCTTGGTGTCAAAATCAAAGCTGGATTAATTAACAATAATTTACAATTGCATAGAATTTGGACTGAAGAAAAATAATTGTTGCTTAAATAGAAGTGGAATTGATTAAACGAATTCGTGCATAAACAGAAGTTACATCAATGAAAAGGATACTTGCCAAACTAGAAGTTGGACTGATTAAAAATAATAATTCTCCAATGATGAATAATTTTCAAATTTTCAATGATAAAATGCACATCTAACTCCTTAACACTATGACGACAAACTGCACTGGTTTCCCAATCACTGTTGGTGCACGCTCGTCTTTAAATGGTTTAAACATAAGCATGAAACTAAACGTAACAAATGTCTGCTAAGCAACACTTAGCATAGCAGAAGATTTACACCTGTAGAACTATTAGAAAAAAACTCTTGTGGAGTCAGCTCTTACAGACACACAAGAATCATCATGTGTTGAAGGAAGCAGCTCATCACCAACCTTCTTCTCCAACAGTTTCTTTGTGTTGTGTGCTGCCATCTGTTGACTCTTGTTTTGATGAGATATCATCAAACGAACTTTCCAGTCGATCAGGGAGTTCTTCTCGGACCTCCATCAACCAATCGCCCAACAAGTTCGTTCCCTTCCAGTTTGACCTACGTCGAGAAAGCGGATCATTGGCATCAACACCAATGCCAAGAATGGAATCCTTCCGACTGGCATAAACCAAGATCTTTCCTCTTGTGTCTTCCAGTAGGTCAAATAAAGCCTTAACCTGCCTGCTCTGGAAAGTCAAACAAAGGAAAATACAGAATAAAATTACAGACTCTCTAAGTAATGAATTCGAAAAAGCATTGTTTTGTTAAAAAAGGTAAAACAGTGAAAGAATAAGTAAAATCATATGTAGCATTAGTAGCCTAATTGAAACATGTGCACAAGAACAAATTAAGCCTAAGTGTCAGCAGAAGTGGAGGATATCATTACAAGAGAAGATAGGGAAAAAGTTTTTCATTAATTTTAAAGATCAGCAGTCAACCAAATAAAGACAAAATTTACAAAAGTGCTAAATATATCTCCATTCTAACTCTGATCCTAAAAGCTTCATAGCAAAAACTAGACTCAGTGAGTTGTTTAACTCTTCAATGATGAGCATTTACGAAAGCTACTGAAAAATCCCTTTCTCATCATTAATGGATTAAAACACTTGCCTTTTCCAGATATCCTTTCTTCATAAATTCTCTAAGCTTGGCCTCCCAAACTTTAGTATCTGAAACTATAAATTTCTTGTCGAATTTGCTCAAGTGATTGGGATCAGAAATTCTCATCAACTCTGCAGCATCTTTTGTAGATTTACACATCTCTGGAAGTCATGAAAAATATTTCAGAGTAAAAAATCCCAGAATGTCAGCAGTCATTTTTTTTTACGCAGCCCACTAAACACGGAATTTACAAATCATAATATTAACCAATACTGATTTAACTGCTATTCAGGAATCCCTCAAAAACCATGAAACGCATTACGGTTGATTCATGGATGTCAGTGATTTTATGGTAGAATGCATCATACAGGGAAAAAGTCGATGTCCTGGCAATTCTAGTTAGATCTATACATTAGGTTATAAACAATTTATACAAAGAGTTGGCATTAAGGAAGAACTGAAATTATTATCATTAATGAGTTTTATAAAGCATCCCTTCAAGGTAATCTACTCAGCACTCACTGTTCAACAACATAAATAAGGCAGGACTTCCTAAGTTTGTAGGGAACATAGTGGTGTGACACTTGCCCGTAATCGCTCATAACTATTTTTAGCTCAACCAATCACACCTCGTGACAGAACCACCAATCAAAGATGAGTTATGTGTATGATTTATTCGAAATAAGTAAGTACGTAATGCACTGTTGGAGCATCGATTAAGAACAGAATATAATTCAATAATCATATTATGCCACTACAAAACATAATGTAATTAATAATTTCTATAGCGCTGCTCTCAGCCGTAGCAATTCAGTAATTATGAAATAGGGTAATTCCATGTCAAAGGTGTACACCACATCCCTTCGGATTTTCTGTTTTTGGTACAAAATTCAGGAATGTTTTGATTCTTTCCTAGAAAATCATTTGGGGCGGTAGCGGTGGCATAGAGAGCGGGAGGTAACGAGTTCGAGCCCCTGTTGGGCAGACATGATTTGTGTTGCTATTAGCGCCGTATAAAATTAGTGGCTAATTATTAATTATTATCCGCCTCCCTCGTTTCTCTCACATTTTCTACTTTCGTGACTGAGCACTTTCACTTTCACTGGCTTCCTTTGACTGCCCCGATTCAATATAAAATTCTGTTTCTTACCCATAAGATGTACTTGGGTCAAGTGCCTCGCTACCTTTGTGATCTTAATAGGAAGCCTTTCTCAGTGTCCGTGCTGCATTTAATTTTACAATTTTATTATTATTATCATTATTGCATTGTAGGCCTATGTTTAACCCTATTACTTTCAGTTATGTTCTAATTAATTAAGTATTAGTTAAGTATTAATACTGACTTGCACTAAAAATAGTCTTGGTGCTAGGGGTCAGGGTTGTATAAGCTGTTAGCTTTTCCTGATTCCTTTTGCACTATTTTTATATTTTTATAATGTTTGTCTTGTGTGTGTGCAATAAACAAAGTTCATTCATAGCTACTGTTGGACGTCCTCTTTTGTTTCACCATGGGTGAACTGGGAGTGCCTGAGTGGATTTCTTGAAGCAGCGCTATATAAATTCTTGAAATTAATGAATGAATGTTTGAAGTCATATCTAGGCCTGGAAATGAAAGGACTGATAATTTTTCTCATGAATGGTGACACCATCAACATTGAAGAAGCCAGGACTTCTATAGATTCTCTTCTCTGATTGGTGGTTCTGTCACGAAGTGTGATTGGTTGAGCTAAAAATAGTTATGAGCGATTACGGGCAAGTGTGGTGTGACCCTTAGGTACCAGACACAGCGCAACAGGGAGTCCATTCCAAACACCTACAGAAAGTCTACTAGATTATGGACTGGTCGTTAGGATGCCAACCTAATTATGGCCTGGCTTTGGAGCGTCATATATTAACGCCTTGGCATTAGACACATTAAACACCGGCACAGTAGAAGCTACTAATTACAATCATAATTACAATGAAGATAAGATAAGAATATTCTTCAATTGGTCGATTGCTAATATTCACATTTTGTTCTAAAGACATGGTAATATTAAAGACATCATCCATAGAGCTAAAACAAAAGTTAAATATTTTTAAATTACACACATCATCTTAAATCCAATGTAAATATATTCTTTATGATAATTAGCTATTTACACCGCACAATTACAGTACATAGCAATTTCTGAAAAACTGAGTTCGTAATCAAGACATCCATCTTGAAAGAAATCAGTAAACTTCCACACTGGCTCAGCACTAATTATCTAACTGTCGTAGAATCCTAAGTTATCACACATTCTTGGATGACAAAACATCATAAATCGTACCAGCTTTCTTATGCAGCACATATTGCTCAATGAAGTTGTACTTTACACCATCAACGTGGAACTCAGACTTATGATGTGGATGTAGTGGTGATTCCTTTGCACCAAAAAGGTGAAATTCTTCCTTGGTTTCCATAGACTCTAAAAATGCATTATCAAACAACTGAAAAGCAAGATGCAACTTACAAGAGCAAAGTGAATTAAATTCATTTCAGAAATCGTTAAAACCATTACAAATGAATGCTGCTTAAGTAGCCTACGTTAATGAATGCCCACGTTTGATGCTTTAATTCATATCATTCTAAAAACAACTGTTATCTAATGGCAGCATATTTATAGAAAAGTTTCTAGCTAATACTTAATCATTACCAAAATACTCAATGAGCAGCTTAAAACGAATGTGGCCTACATCTGGTCTGTCCATACAACCTGCTATATATGCACGAGCCTGATTGCATTCCTAACCGATTACATCTTTCATTTATTATTACTTTATCAATAAATAACGACGCTAGGCGCTGTCAAGCGGCTGTGATAAGAAAATCATGATAAACCCAATCGCCTACTTTTATCGTCAAAGCATTTAACATAAAGTTCCGCGCAGCCCTACATCCACTTTATGCGATTCAAATGTTCAAATCTAACGTCCGTAAGCATATTCGCGAAAAGTTTCTACCGTGCAAACCGAGGCCTGCATCGCTATCAAATGGATGAAAATTAAAAATACATCATCGGTATACCTGATGCCATTGTGTCGAGTGAGCTGCGGTCTGAAAATCTGAAGAGAATCTAAACAAGAAGCGCAACGAAACGAATCATGTCTTCGTCTGTATTTTCCCAGTTTCACTCTGCGTCACGCAGTTATGAAACCGGAAGCAACCGACGCTCGACAGGAACCTGCTAAAAGAAGATTAGAGCTGGAACCTTAATTTTCTAGGCGTTCAATTCTGATCCAGGAAATAATAATAATTATAGTTTCTACAACTGTCTTAGACAGTTTTGATGAAAGTCCTATTAAGACCGAAATTCGAATACACGAACAACAGTGGCGGAGCTAGGGGGCGTCAGAAATTTCGGCGGATGAAAATGGGAAATTTTCGCCGCGATCGAGGCTTCAGCCCCCTCCCCCGAAACTGAAATCCTGGCGCCGCCACTGACGAAAAACGTACTGCATCGCCCCAATTATTATGAATTAGGCCCTATATCAATATATAATCACATCCATAAAGTTCGTCTAATAACTTTTTGTGATTGTAGGCTACACAAATATTATTCTGTTCTCATCCACTATGTTCCTGCAGCGCGTTTGCAGGCGGTTCATTGGGTTCAATAAAATACATAATAATATTGTTTGCTATCATCGATTTAGTCGGTGCTCAACTCAGCTGCTAGATCCAGGGCTTTTTTTAACGTGCAGTTCTACACAAAATGTGCAGTTCTAAATGGATTCGTGCAGTTGTAGAAGCACTTCCGTCACGTTCCGTGCAGTTAAAACTAGTAAAAATAGGTCATTTTCCGCAGATGGGGAGTAATTTACCATGGAGGATGAGAAAGGAGAGAAGAGGATGTGCAGTTCTAAAAAATTTCTTAAAAACAGCCCTGGCTAGATCTGATTCGATCCCGCCGCCCTTTCAAGGTAGACCTACCCTACAAGCAGCGAGAGTGGTAGGCTATAGCTACTTGCTCTCGCTGCTCGCATCGATAAATAAATAAATCTTAACCTTTATGTTTGATCAATCCAATTAATGTTTGATATGAATTAAGAGATCGATCTGCTCCAAAGTTGTCCAACTGTTTCGAAGTCGGCCTAATAAGCTTATATAGGGACTTCAAAATTTTATTTCTCATAAGTAGACCTATATATCTACTACCAAATAAATAGGTTAAGTATTAATTATTTTTTTATCATTTTTATTATTTTATAAAGTTGCTAGGCCTACGTACGCCACCAATTAACGCGCGCAAGGTCCCACGTACGTAGGCCAAAGACCTTGCGTAGGCTGTATATACGTAGCCTACCGATCGAAATGTGAATCTGAGGCGCGGATAGCCGCCAGAGGAAGATGCAGGGCTTAAAGTGTGGCTGGACGGTCATGGACGGCGTCCATGCATTTAGTTTAAAATATGAACGCCGTCCTGCCACTTATTGGCCAGCACAGCCTGAAAAAGTAAGGGCGTCCAGGCACTTCTTTTGGAAAGGTAAGGGGCGTCCAGGCACTTATTTTCCACACTTTACACACGGGATTCATTATAATAGAGATCCATGTGCTTGAAAGCCAAAGCAGATCTAGACTAGGTATAGGCTAAGTCAGACTGTCAGACCGCATTCTGAGCTATGTATACAGATTACAGAGCTAGTAGCCTAACAAACGATCTTAAACATATTATAGGCCTAATCGTATAATCGTAATCTCCAATAAAATTTCTAAAGCGCTACCCGAAAGCCAAGCGCGGATGCACCAGCTAAGTGCATGAGTGCTGTAGGCCTATAGGCCAACATTCAAAGACAAGAAGCCCCCTATAGCTATAGCTCTGATCCCGTCAAGCGCCTTATGCGCGCGCGCATTACCTGCTCCGCTAGGATGTCAAATAGGCAAGGCGAGATGTTACAGCCTTGCATTATTATGATGACGTCATAATTATGATTATACTTTCCCGAGACGCAAATTATGCTATAATTTTTATGGTTTCCGGTTGTGTGTTAAAATCAGGTTAAAATTATATTAAAAGTCACGATTACGAAGAACTTGCATAGGCTAATTATGGTCTATTATAGGCCATGCATTAATTCTGACTAGGGAATAGTACGTTGTAGCTATTATATTGCTGTATTCATTTTTCATTCATGTATTCTTTAAATGAATTTGCATAGCGCCTCATATACTGCAGTCACTCTCAATCCCAGCGTTGCTAAATAACACTTCTTATGATGAGAGCGCTATCGATGCCGCCCGAGGAGGAGTAGGCCTATACTCTATAGGGTGTTGAAAAAAGACAGGTTGCGTACGAATTCTTGCAGTTTTACATAGTTTGTTTGATAAAAGATTTCGCTTTTAATCAGGGCCGTAGCAACAAAGAACGTGGCCCCTCCGAGCATTATGTCCGAAAGGGGAGGGGAGGGGAGGAGGGAGGGGAGGAAGGGGAGGGGAGGAAAGGGAACGGGAGGGGAACGGGGAGGGGAGGGGGAAGGGGAGGGGAGGTAGGAAGGGAGGGCTGGACAGTATTTTCAACCAAAGCAACGCGTGGCCGGGTACAGCTAGTCATATATAAATTCCGAATGATGCATACCCGTAGTTTTTAGTTTAGGCCTAATATTATTTCGTTGTGCTGTTTGTATAAAACTGTATCATATTTGGTATTGTAACAGCTACGACTAAATACAAATTATAGAATGTTTTATTGCAGAAATAAGATGATTATTCTTTCTCTGAATTATTTCACTACTTAATAAATAGGTCGATTTTTATAAAGCTATTATTTTGCATTTTAAAGCTACCGGTGCATATGCATTAGGGTGGTTGCATCTGCAATGGCAAATTTTCAACTTCAGTTTCATTCTTTCTCCAACCCACCATTTGGTGCCACTTGGTAAAAGACTGTTGTAGCCCAAAAATTAGGTCGATTGAAAAATATTTAGGACTAGCACAACGTGTTTGAAGTTTTGGATTTTACGAAATATCATCGTCTTTTTGAGTATAAGGATAATTTAGTCACATTTTTTTTAAATGTGACAAGTTTTAGCAGAAAGACTACATTATTTTACTCAGGCACAACTGACAAGTATGCCTGACTTCTACAATGATGATAATGGTTTGTTATATATTTTTATGAACAATTGACCATCACAATAGTATTTGACGCGTGAGTCCCTGAGATCGATGACCATAAACCTATACTAATAAGCCAACACATTGCTATGTTCTTTTCGTAGGTCTGATTTCTATCTACAGGAATCCTTTGTTACACTAAATGCTCTTTATTACATGCTTAACTTTAACACAAATGCTGATTATAACACGGACAAGGACCTCAATAATAGTTAAAATAGAGAAAAAATACTGATGATAATTATATTTCGTTTATTGTGGCAATCAGAGCAGAATGACAAAGCGCATCACAGATAAAATTTATCAAGAGCTGCTGTAAAGAAATGAATTAAAATAGATGTTGAAATTATTGAGATCATAATTTTTGTAGATCTATGAAATTACTTATTATCACACAGGAGTCAAAGAGCAGCTTTTAAACAACTTCTAAAGAGAGCATAATACACATGTAATTGAGTGCCTGGATTTTTGTAGATCTATGAAATTACTTATTACCACACAGGAGTCAAAGAGCAGCTTTTAAACAACTTCTAAAGAGAGCATCATAATTGAGTGCCTGGTGAAGCCTACCCACATTGTCACATTTCATAATATAGAATTTATCCCATTAAAAGTATACTTTTAGAGTTGAAAGAATGAACACAGAGTCAAACAATTGCCACAGAAAGTGCTGTCAAGAGTGGACACAAATTACACTGCCCTACCTATTATAAATTTGCATGAAAGGCGATGGTGTCAAACACATAAGCTATGTGCTACTCAAAATTTCTACATCATCCTCAGCAATGGATCCAGCTGAAATTACAGTGGCCACCAACCAGAACATCTCAGACGACCAACCAATCCAAGGGAATAAGTATAGTACCATCAAGACAATACCCATTGCTACACTCTTGGTGGCAGATGAACACCTTCTTTGGGCAACATGCCAGAGATTTCACTTTGAGGGAAGTGTATCGTGAAAACTACACCATAGCTCAAACCCATTCAAACACCAAATGCAATTTGAATTGTGAGACAGGGTAATAATGCCTCGGGTTTAAAACATATTAGCCTAAATCTGAGATAAAAATTCGCATCTAAAATGGGTTCCTACTTTACACCAGTTCCTTGTACCAAGTAACCCCATGAACAATGACGGTAGAAAAAGAAATATTTCTGAGAAATCAGACCTCATTAAGAATGTTGGCGATTTTGCAGAATAGATTAATTACGTAGGACACAGATGAAACCACAATTTTTTTATAATTTTATCCCTATAATTGTATACTATTACTGTTCCCTTGCTGTAACAGTCTAAGAGCAATAAGTTATTATTATCAATCATGACAACAAGGCAAAACAGGTAGTATTTGTAAAGACATCCGATATGATAGATGTTATCTGTGATGCGGTGTGTTATACAGGTTTTCTTGCCTTTGAGGAATTTCTCTTGAAGTGGCGCCATATAAATTGTTGGTTATGATTACGATAACAGTAGCATCATTATGTTTAAGTGTGGACCAACTACAAGTAGTTGAATTAATTCCTGGTTTGAAGATTCCTGGTTGATTACAACCATATAGCTAATTTTGAGCATTAGAAGACTTGCTATTATAAGGGTAAAACTTTGATGGCGTTGTGCTAGTCCTAAATATTAATATTTTCTCTTACAACTTTTTGTGTGATGTTTCTGGGGAGAATGGAACCAAATGGCGCCTTGGAGAACACTCAATTCAAACTTTCATTTTTAACGACCACCCTAATATGCATTTACCTGTTATAAGTCTAAATAATAAACAATGTATATATGCTAGGTCTAATTATGTAAATCATTGGAAATTTTGTTGCACTCAACAAAAACCAATATATTCTCCATCGGCGAATATCAACTCAAACCTGCAAGAGCCAGGCTGCACCATTCATATCGATGCTAGGTCAAAATCTTGGGAGGTGAAGCTGAGAAGACAGCTGTCAGCATGGTGCAACAGTGGTTATTATCAGTAGGCCTACTGATCGATGGTAGTACGTGTGGTGGTAGCGTATTATATTGGTGCACGACTGGAATCATGATATAATCGGTTGAAGAGTTTGGTTTCAGTCAAGAGTTCCACTGAGAGGCAACTGGCAAGTAGCAGAAGTGAGCGTAAGCGGACGAGGTGAACTCAATGGGCAGGATAGAATAATAGATGAGCAAACTGGTGGAGGTCATTTTGGAGTTTGTTCTAAAGAGTACAGACAGTAAAACAATGTGAACAAATGAAACAATAGGGAGGGGTCCGAGCGGCGCCAATTTCGTAGTTCGTCCCTGGGCGCCAAATATCCTAGCTACGTTAGCTGGATCGATGAATTTGATTCTTGCCAAACTAGAAGTTGATATGATTAAGATTAAAAATGCTGCAATGAGCGAATTAATAATTAAATACGCTAAACTACACTTTTACCTGCTGATGCATTTGATGAATTGATTCGCAAGTATTTTTAACCTCATACAGGCAATTAACGTCATGTCAATATAGTGCCTTCACAGATCGACTTGAACCCGAATGTCTACAGTCTGATGTTGATATATCGCTTTGTACGACGCAGTTTGCTACTGACCTGGAAAATTAGCCAAAGACCAGTATTTGATTTTAGATCATCAACGCCGACTTAGACCTGCATTTGTCGAAATGTCTGAAGTAGGCACAGGTAATATGTTGAGCGAACTAAAAGCTATCACGGAGTGCAGCATATGCACTGAAACATTTCAAGATCCAAGGATCCTGCCATGCATTCACACCTTCTGCCTGAAATGCATGCAGCAAATGGCAGAACGTGGAGACAAGAAACCTGGAGACAAGTTGTCATGCCCCATTTGCAGAAAAGAGATCACTGTTGGAGATGGTGAAGCAATGGGCCTTCAGAAGAACTTCTTCATGGCAAGGCTGATAGAAATGGTGACGATTTTGAAACCAGTGGACAAGGACCCTTTGTGCAGCATCTGCTTGCAGGCAGAACCTGACGATTTTTCAGCCAATATCCAACCAGCAACAATGTACTGCATAGACTGCCATGATAATTTGTGCCCGGAATGCAGTATGCATCACAGGAAACAGAAATTGTCCAGGGATCATAAAGTCATTTGTATTGGAAGTGCAGTGAACGAAGAAGAGCTGTTGGAAAAGACGACTCTAAGTTTCTGTGATGAACATAAGAAGGAACAACTGAAGTTGTACTGTGTTGATTGCAAAATGTTGGCATGTGTTTTGTGCTTTGTTGAAAGTCACAGGTTGCATGATTGCCGAAATGTGAGTAAAGTTGCGGATGAACTACGACCACGGATCATTGCAGACATCTCTAAAGTGTCCAACCATGTGACTGAAATGTTTGAGCAAAAACAATACATTGAGAATGAAACAACTAAATTTCTCTCAGTTGTAGCAGAAATTGAAAATGAAGTCCAAAGAAGAAGCTCTGAGCTTAAGGAGCTTGTTGACAAGAACACTGTATATGTGCTGGAGGAGCTGTCAGCAGCAAAGAAGCAAAGATTGAAAGAAATAGAGAATAAAAAAGAGGATAATGACATTCAGATTGCAACTCTGAAGACATTCCAGACATACTGCAATGGAATAATTACTAGAGGCACTGATAGTGATATGTGCCGTGTTGCCAATGACCTGTATCACCGTGCAGAGGAGTTGCACAAACAGCAACAGTCTCATATTAGTCAAAACCTTCCTTCAGTGAAACTCACATTCGAGATTACGAGATTGGGTCCATCGGCCAAGAAAAACATTATCGGAACTATCAATGGTGAGAGATTCTGCATCTTTTTCTCCATGGCAGTGAGCTTAGATTAAGTAATATGTTCCTTAAATATAAAGAAATCTAAATTAATTGGCTCAGAGGGATATTAATGACTGACAAAATGAAATTGCTGTGACTGTGTGACATCGCTGACGATGATGATGAAGATGATGATGATGATGATGATGATGACGATGATGATGGCGATGATGATGATGATGATGATGATGGCGATGATGATGGCGATGATGATGATGATGATGATGATGATGATGATGATGATGATGATGATGATGATGATGACGATTATGTTGGCGATGATGATGATGATGATAATGAATGATGATGATGATGACGATGACGACGACGACGACGACGATGATGATGACGATGATGATGACGATGATGATGATGATGATGGCGACTACAACAACAATGAGAATGGCCATGAGAGCACTCACAATGATCTTCTTTTACATGCATATATGACTATTGTTATGTAGGAACCATAATTTGTAAACAATGTGCTTGCTAAAATATTCATGATGTCATGGAAGGATTTTTACGATGCATTTCGTTGTCTGTTTTTCTGGGAACTCCATTAACTGCCAATTGTTGTTTTTGCAAAATAATGATATTGCAATAAAATTTATGTACAGTGAGTGCTTCATTACTTAAGATGAGTTTGACTGCAGCTGACATTTTTCAAAGATAATACTTATATATGTTTTCGATGGTGATGCTCCTGACATTGGATTATTAAGGTTATAGAAATTGGAAACATTATCTGTGTTTTCTTACAGTTGTTTCTCTTTCAATTGACGCCTGTGACTACTACTTTGTCAGTGGAAAAGAATCTCCTTTTCATCCACTTCACAGGGCTAACTTTAGAGTTGATGAGATAACGTACAACTGTATTGAAAAATATATTTTACATCAGAAAGCAGGTATTTTGGTAATTCAGATAAGCATCTTAACAGCATGGTTATCCTAGATTTCCCCATTATTTCAATTCATGGAAGTAATCCTGACTTTAAATTCACGAAGATTTAAAAATCCATTTTGTATGACTTTCTGGGATTTAGTACACTCACTAAATGCACTCACAATATTCATTCGGACATTTGTATAGCGCTCCTTCAAGTAAAAAACTACTCTGAGGCGCTCCCGACTCCTGCGCGCCCAAGAAGAACAGTTTTAAGTTTAGTAAGGAAGGATCCTGGTAGAGTTTCAGGGTGTAGGCTTAGCTCAAAAGGAAGCCCATTCCAGACCACTGGACTAACCACAGAAAAGGCTCGATTCTTCATGGTAGTAGTACGAGCAAAAGGAACTATAAGAGGACACCCTTATCAGCAGAGTGTAGCTGACGACGTCCTTGGACACCCAATGTAAGGTTGCATAGCTCTCGGAGGTAAATTGGGGCAAGGCAATAATATATAATTATTATATGTGTGTGTACTAATCTTGCATAATTTATGTAACAATAAAGTGAATATTTATCATTATTATTATCGCTATAACAGATTAACAGCCATGTTATTTTTCCAAGCTAGCTATTTGTAAGTAACTTTTTATTTTTTTATTTTCTGTAACTAGTTACGGTAATTAGTTTCTTTGGAAAGGCAACAATCGTAAAGTCTGTCAATTCGTCTAGTGTGTTATTTACCTCTCGCTGGAGAGTGCTGTTAAGTCGGAATGACTGTGATACACAGGCTTGTTTCTTTTTTTAGTGACTTGCAATGCCACACAATATGTGGCTGAACTGATGAAAATCAATGATCCCAATCAACTGTTTAAATGGTCCGTGAAGCTGAGCTCAGTTGTCGATTTTAAACCTTGGGAATCAAAGCAGAAAGATGTTGTCAAAAGAGCGTACATGGAAAAAGCAAGTATTTTTTACTGTCTTACATCAATAAACTTTAAAAAGAAAATGAGAGTAAGAGTGGTTGAGTTATTATACGTAATAGAAAAGCTCTGTTCCTGGGGTAGTGGTGTGAAATGATTCACCAGTTTAACAAAAACTGCATCAATCATTTCACGGTTTTGAAAACATGATGAAAAGTGATAAAAATTAATGGTATATTGCTTCACGTTGTATTTCTTTGCACTTACTGAATATCAGAATGAATTTTAGAACTATTACTACAACTATGAACACTTTTTGTTTTCAGTGACATCCATATTCACAAAATTGTATCAACTCATTATTGTAGGCCTACTCTATAGGTCTACTTACAGTAGCGGCGCCAGGGAGGGCTAGGAGGGCTAAGCCCCCCTAAAATAGGCCATCCGGGGCTAAGCCCCCTAAAAAAGCATAGTTGTAAAAAACGTTTTTTTCGTTTTTTATTCTCTCCCAAAAAACGTCGTTTTTTTCGTTTTTTATTTTTCGGAAAAATAAAAAACGATAAAAAACGATGGGAAAAATTTTTCCCATCGTTTTTTTTATCGTTTTTTTATTTTTTCTGTAACTTTATTCATTTACTTTCTGTTATTATTTTCCTTAATTTTAATTTTTTCTGATATTCCATATGTTTTCCGCCAACTCTCAAGGATTGAGCTAACTAAAGTCATTATTTCATCGTTTAACATCATCATTTAAGAGATAGCCTGCGTGTAGTAGGTTCCTAATCAATGTTTCCAAGGTTAAAATGCGGTTTTAGATGTAGCAAAGTCAAATTATTTACCGTTACCGTTTTTTATCGTTTTTTTGTCGTTTTTTATTTTTTCGAAAAAAACGACGTTTTTTACCGTTTTTTATTCCGTTTCCATCGTTTTTTACATCTATGTAAAAAAGGCATGTAAAACTTAAATATTTCCACGTACGATGAGCCCCCTCTAAAAAACGAAATAAAAGAATCATCATCACCCATCACGAGATTTCGAATTTTGACCGCATGATTAAAAAAAGTCATCAGAAATTTTGGCGGATGAAAATGGAAAATTTCCATGAGATTTCCTCCAGATGACTAAAAAATGAAAATTTCCGCGAAGGTTCAGCCCCTCGAAAACCTCAAATCCTGGCGCCGCCACTGTCTACTTAAACTTCATCCTGTTCTGGTTGCCGCTTTCTGTGTTCGGCCTCCAGAGATTTACCTACTTGCACCAACATAAATTAGAATGGGGCTTTCTCCATAGTGTTTGGATTGGCCACCTCTCTGATCTGCATTTTCTCTCCCGCCAGACATGTTTAGTTCTTTTATACTGAAATCTTTCCCTCTTTTACCGTGCATGGGTCGGGAGCGCCACTGAATAGTTATCTTCATGGAGGCGCTATGTATGAATTCCTGAAGCCTATGAGATGAATGGCATTAATGTGCTGAGTGTGAAACGATCAGCTGCGACTGGTCACATGCGATTTCAAATGCTACAAGCTCTAAGATATGAAATCTATCATCAAACTTAATTCTGCCTCTTGTGTAATTAGGCCTAAGGATTGCTCTTTCTGTATGTTTTGTTACAGTTTTGCCACTTGTTTACATTTTAGAGTCTGCAACACAAAGACTTGTCTGACCTGCTACTTGAGACAAAGGGAAAGGTTTTCGTTTATGCCGATCCAAAAGATCGTGTTTTAGGCATTGGCTTAAAATCGAATGATCCTCTATCCGTCTGCAGACACAGCTGGAATGGACAGAACTTGCTGGGTGAATGGCTGACTGAGGTCCAAGAAGCTATTCTGTGTCGGCAAGAAACCTCATCGAACAGCAATGTGTTTGATCATGAGATACCAGTAGTTGGTGATCATTTGCCAATTAAAGAGCATGAAACTTTAAAGCTTACGGCACAAAAAGGTTGACTATAATTATATGCATTGTGTATATAAATGGGAGAACTGTGTTGAGTGACTTAGTTTATATATGGCTATATCTGATAAAAAAAATTATAATAGTGTGTTATCGTGTTTTAAATAGGTACTAGAACGGAACTAATTTCACTGTTAAACTGTTCTTTGCATGGGTCCCCGCACAATGTGGCAAGAGGGGCATTTGCACTTACTCTGGAAATTTAACCACTTTTCTGTCTTTTTACAAATTTCTTTGCACTAAAGCCCTGATGTTATTAATGATGCACAAAGTGAAACTCAGATAATTACATTTATGAACTTCTATGAAAAATACAGATGTCCCTGCTCTGCATTTCTCAAGCTCTTGCCAAAACCTTTTACCACGACCATTGTGTGTTTCCCTCTCCTGCACAAGCGCCCATGATTCTTTGTCAACAAGCTTTTCAGTTGGGACTAGATTTGGAATGCTATCTCCACCCAGGCATTTGTTTCGTTTCATTCTCAGCTTAAGAGTTACCTTTTCCAAAATGCTTATCCTCTACTGACTGCCTATCTGACTCGCATGACCGATCTTCGGACTATTACAATGATGGCTTGGTTTTGGTGTGCCATTGGTTTACGCTTTGTGCTATTTTTATCGATGCATCGATGTAATCGGCAGTAATCCAGATACAAATTGCGAATTAAAGATATTCACTGGCCTCATAGCATAAACTGTTTCCATATCAGAATCTACTGAGACATTAGGCTTTAGTAGAGCCTGCTTAGGCTATTACTAATCTTTAATCTGATCTAATTACATCAATTTCATCTTGTGCAAAACATCAATTGAAGTGAAATCTCAGTGAGAAAGACATTACAGTTACGTTACATTACAGTTCACACTTCAATTGACTTCTGATTTTTGTACGAGATATTAGAATGTAACTTTCAAAAAGCTATTCTTCAAGCTATGCACTTTCACGAACATAATTAATTATGATGTCTGAATGTAGACTTCAATTCTAGTTATTATGCTTGGAAGTTCACTGACAATATTATTTTTTTATTATAATGACAATATATTTAGCATTGTTTATACTTATTGTAATAGTTACTGGACTTGAAAAGTTCTGTATGTCACAATATGGCAACAGTTTTTCTACCTTTGGATAAGCCAGTTATTTAATTAATGTGTTGACATGAACACATTCGGGGCTGAAAAGTGTGAGAAAGCTCTGTTTTCATTGTTCTGAGTAAAGAACATGCTCAATAAATGAATAAGCTGGTGCTTTGCATTTAGCTTTTGAGCAACTAGTACTTTACAAATCTGGAGTTTAAGATTACAATTGTAACCAGTGTGCATCATTTAAAATACAATTTTGCCACATTGTGAACTCTCAGTCTTGATAACTAATGGAAACTCACGGTTGATCTGTATTGCTGCTTGAGTTATTTTACCTCTGTCTTGATATGACATGAGAGTAATGGAAACTCATGGCTGACTTGTATCGTTTTTTTAAACACATGTTTTGTGGCTGATGATGTTGCAAAGAAATTCACTTTCTTTATCATAGCGGAGTCGATGTTCGGTCAGTGGCATCGACACAGATTCGTCATTGACGGCCAACTTTACAATTTTACTGAACAGTTTGTTCTGCATCAGAAAGCAGGTAGGAAGGATGATGCTCTGAGTGACTGTTCAAGTAAAATCGTTATGTGATGTCGTGTGGTCTATAAATGAGACAACTTGTGCTGAAATAGAAAAATATTTGCAAGGGATAAGATATGCCTTGTAACACAAGTGAGTTGAAGTGACATTACTTTCATTTATCTGACATAGTAACCAGAAGGGGACTCTGTGGAATACTCTAATTTATATTGTCTGGTGATGACGTCTAGAGACTAGAATACAATTGTGCAGTTGCTTTATCATGTCGTATTTAAAAATTTAAAGAGCACATCTTGCAGCCTTGATTATTTAGGGACGCTTTCAGCACAGAAGTCTTGGTAAAAAAGAAACGTCTTGAGAGAACAATAGGATGCGGGGAAGAGCCCAAACATGAGCTTAGCTGTAGAAGAAGGAGGCTATTCCACGTGGAGGAATCTATCAGAGCAAATGTCCAGCTACGAGTCAAGACACACCGAACACAAAGGACAAAGAGGTCAAAAAGAGTTCGTAGAGTGCAAGGGGTAAACGGATGTCCAGAGGGAGGCTTACTCATATACCGATAGTCGGAGAGATAGTTGGGGACAAGACCAAGTTAGGATTTAGAGACTGGAAGGATGATCTTTTATTGGATCAGCTAGTTGATAGGGAGCCAGCGCAAGACTTCAGCCATATAAATGTAAATGTGAGAAAACCGAGGAAGGCATGCTGCGAGCCTAGTAATGGCGATTAGGACCGACTTTAGGGAAGAGTCACATCTTGGGGGACCCATGTGGAGCGAGTCACAGTAATCTATACGAGAACAGATAAATGCATGCACAACTGTGGTAAAGATGGCAAGGGCAAGGCATAATCTGATGGCTCTCAGTCGCCTTAAATGAATAAAGCAGGAGCATGTCAAATTTGAGATACATAATATTACATATAGTCAGTAAAGTTTAGTGACGAGTCAAGAGCGATGCTCAAATTTCGAACACTAGATGAGAAAGTAAATAGAGAAACGTCAACAGTTGAAAGTTGAGCTTATGTAATTGCTGTTTTGTCCCAGACAAAGACACAAGTGAGAAAGACGTATGAATAATAGAATATACACCAGGCACCTAGGCTATGATAAAAGACACATTTGCTACATCTGTAATAACATGGACTGAGCCATTATGAAACTTCCTCAATATTACCAATATACAACAAAATCATAGGGGTAGTTGCCATTGTTCCGCTTTGTTTTGATGGCTTGCATTGCAATGTGAAATGTGTGTTTGAGCCTCCCATGGTCACTTCATAAGAGCCTTAACATCAAAAAGCTTTTCACAATTGCTCAGCACCATTGAATTACAATCTACATTATATAGTGGCTGCAGAAGTGTTACGGAATAATTGGTATAGAAATACTTAAGTACAGAAATATTAATTATACACAGCAACCGAAAAATACTGGATCCATTGAGATATATGGCTCCAGCAGAATGTAGAATCCCTGGTCAGCAAATTTAAACGAATTCGCGCCTAATTCTTAAATGATGTTTTTCTAATTAATAATGTCGCCATTTAATTCTGAGACACTTGTCAGTATTTATTTGATTGTTGATTTATATTCTATATGCTTGAATTTCAGTGATGTTGGGCCAAATTTCAGTTGCTGAGAAAATATTGAAGCTTGACAATCGGAAAGATTTGGAGCGCTTGGGAAAGAGAATGATGAAGAAAAATGTTGAGAAATGGAGCCCAGTGTCAAAAGATGCCGTCAAGAAAGCTAATTTGACCAAGGTAACTGTTTAACTTTGCAATGCAGAGTTCAAAAATTGCATGTGAAATTAAAAAGGTGTAATACAAAGGTGGTACTTAAGGCTTGATATCAGACACAGAGATCATATATTATTATTTAGAAAGTTATACAGTGTGATAAGCTAAATTGTCAGCTAAACTGATTTCATTAAAAGTCTCATTGGCAGTAGGCCTACTTTATAAGTACGTTAATAAAACTAATACACATACATGAAAGTATTTATATGTTAGTTTTATTAATGTACTCATAAGAAAGTATTAGCTTGTTCATAATTATCTACCCTCTGTAACAGCAAAATGACATTATTTCATATTGACCTGTCTGCTTGGTTTGCTGCACTCTTAATCGTAAACTCCAACTTGTCAAGCGCTGTTTGAAAGTCAAGCACAGAGCACCAGCCTATTCATGAAAGCTGCGTCAAGTCAGATGGGTTTTTCCAAACAGTAGTCCAGAGTCCAGTTGCCAGATGATCAAAGCTGCTAAAACTGATGTCATCTAGGTCAGGGATTGGAAGGTGGAGGATCAGATGAGTGGGTTTGAAGAGATGAAACTTCAGTATTGAGTGGAAAGCCCGAGGGATGATGGATAAAAGAGCCTGAGGAAGATGATAATGGACGATTAGCATTGATCGTTGAGCAGCTGAAAAAGTGCAGAGTTCTGGAGGAAGATCATTCAAGAGATGTCGGATATGGCTGGGTTTGAGAACTTAAGAGGAGTAGTGACGAGAAAGAATGAGACAGGAGGATGATCGGGTAGACCGGGTTGATTGGATGTGACAATATTTGGGCTGGGAGTATTGCTTGGAGTTGTTGATTAGTGATATGACTTTGAAGTGAATTCGCTCTGGGATTTTCAGCCAGTGGCGTGATTTGAGGGTACATAAGAGTGATATGACAACAACATTTGACCTGGGGCTCAGAATGTTGATTCAATCTCTGTGCAAGTTAAAAATTTCAATTTACATGTATATTAGTTTCAACATTATTTTGAAAACTTCAGTGCAAGATGGGCTAAATGTTCTTTTATTTGTGTATTTGCAGTCTGAACAGAATAAAAACCTGAAAGTTTTGTTGCTTGAAACATTTGGAACTTCTTCGGTCGCAGCGAAGCTGAAAGAAGCTATTTATGAGCCTGGCTTATCAGCAGAAGATCCAAGGGCAAACAACCGGTTTACATTTGTGCGATTAAATAGGTTGGGACAGATACTAAACAGAGAATTGCACATAGTTGTCTGGCAATTGATTTGATTCCCGCTGGTGAATCTTAAAGAGTGAATGAGATAATATATATACACTTCCAGAGACAAGATACTAAGGCCTACACTGCCCTACAAATTAGTGATGACACTGATGAGTGTATTGTAATCGTATTTTAAATCTCTGAGGAAATGTAGTAATACAACACAATACAACTGCAATGTGAATATCACCCTTCTCACAAAGTACAGTAGTGCGCAGTTGAGTAGCCAGGAATTCATGATGGTGGGGGGTTTTATGACCTGGCCTGCAGGTTTTTTTTCCAGAAATTTGTAAAACTGCACAACCATGCAGGAAGTTTTTTTAGTTTCCAGATTTGTTTGTCGAAAGTTCTGGTTGTTTCAGAAAATTTTCCCTGAAAATGTCGCAAGTCGGCGACGAAAAATCTGATGACCTTTTTTTAGTCGTCCACTTGAAAATTGCTTTTTTCAGCCTTCCTGCTTATTTTTCACTGCACAGGTCTTTCGTTCGTCCTTGGTGAACTGGCTGCAATTACCGTTTCCTAATGATTTTCACTGCACAGAACTGCTTCTACAACTGCACATATCCTTTTACAATTGCAGATTTTTTTAGAACTGCACGTTAAAAAATTCCTGCTGGCCGGATGCCCTTCCTGACGCCAACCCAACAGTATTACAGTAAATACACCGTGGTTCAAAAAAAGTAAGCCAAACTGTTATTGGCCTATCACCAACGCCTGATTATTAATCATTCTAAATTTTTCCCAATATTTAAAGAATTGAACCAAGAATATGATTCCAAAATATTATTTCATAAATTTGAACGGACAGAAAGATATGAATCTTTCAACTTCATCTACAGAAATTTCAGTTTACTAGCAATTTTCGTTTGGGTTTTGTAACAAAGTACTTCAAACATGAAAAAATCCTTAATATTTTTGTGAAGAAACTTTAAGGAGTTATTGTTTGATTATTTACATAAAGAACATGTTATAGACGACAGGATTTAAATCTGGACTGTTCGGATGCCATAATGTGGGAGAAATGAAGTATGGTATCTCTCTTTGTTAGCATTTTGATGGCTTATCTGGCTCTGTGGCCTGGCTCTATTTTGTTGAAAAAGAAAATAGCTTTCTTGTGCTATAGATTTCTGATAACAGGTGGAAGATGTTGTGACAGCAGAACGTTGCGATAATATACTCCGTTAATTATTACTCCAGGATCACTGAAGACCAAAATTGGGAACTATCAAGCGTCGAAACCGCAATGAACAACATAACAGACTTGCTGAAAACAAAAATTTCGGGAGATGAAGTTGAAATATTCATATCTCTCTATCCGTTCAAATTTATGACACGATATTTTGGAATCCTATTCTTGGTTCAATTCTCTGAATATTTGAAAAATTTTAGTATGATTAATCATCAGGCATTAGAGATAATTTTATAAGAAAAACAGTTTGGCTTACTTTTTATTGAACCACGGTGTAAAAAGGGAATAAAGTAACAAAGGAAATAAAGTCAGAAAAACAATTGTTACTACAAGAAATTGCTTTGTTTTTTCTTAATTAAGTGGATAAATAACCTTTAAAAAAACTTTCTTCCTGAGTCAATGTTTTTTTAACCCCGTAAACCCCCTTGCCTACACCACTGGTAGTGCGTGTACTTGACAATAATGCGCATGTGCAATGATTCAGAGCAATTGTGAGTGATGGACTTGCTCATGGTCCCTACACACTACACAGTAACTGCTTCGGACAAGGATTTGGACCTGAACCATCCGTGTTACAGGCCGACCCTTACCAATCGGCCACCCTTATTTGTTCTTTGCATAATTATGTACAAAAGCTTCAACAGACATTTTAATTATATTAACATTGTGATGTAACCGATGCATAAGACAGTGTTTCTTCTGTCATTTTAAGGATTGCAAAACTTGGCATATGCACAGTTGAGTACATCCTCCTCCCCAGTGGTCCCCATTCATAGGCGCAACCACCCTATGGGACCCACGGGACGCATCTCCCTCAACTTTTGAGTGGTCCCCTAACTTTATTATTATGGTCCCCCCCAACTTTTGAGGACGTGAATCACTTGGTCCCCACCATCTTTTAGGACGTGATTGCACCTATGCCCCCATTCACCGAATTCTGTAACGTAGTGGATTGCATGGTTTGTGTCTTGCGTCAACAATGCAACCCATTGAAAAAGGATCTTTAAAGTTTGAAATCACTGGTCTGGTCCTTGTCAGGTTCGACTTCACCGATGTGCCACAGATGAGTCTTTGGCCGATGTGAAATCAGGTTTTAGCGTAGAAAAATTCTCAATTTTTTCTTATAGAATAATGACGTATAATAATTCTTATGAATTAAAATGCGTTTTGAACATTAACAAAATCCTTTAAATATTGTTATAGTGTTTATATTCTTGCCAGTTTTTGTATTTGTCAGTTCACCGAGAACACCAACGTCCATGCGGCCCAGACCACCAACGCCCATGCGGCCCAGACCACCAATACCCAAACGACCCAAGGGAGTGAAGAAGGCTGCGTTGAAAGTGAAGGCAGTCCGAGCAGGCGAACAGAAGAGGATGAGGCGCCAAAGGGTGTCGTACGCCAGCAGCATCTACGGGGTGCTGCAGCAGCTCGATCCGGATTTGGGGATATCGTCAAAGGCGATGTCCATCGTGAACCGCCTGGTCAACAACATCTTCAAACGCATCGCCGCCTTGTCCAGCCGTATCGCCCATTTGAATCGCAGATCTAGCATCACGTCCCGCGAAGTCCAGATGGCAGTCGTGCTTCTGATGCCCCCCCAGCTGGCCAAACATGCAGTGTCTGAAGGCACAAAAGCGACAATGAAGTATGCCTACCACATGTCCAAGTATACAGGGTGATCTAGCCATCGAGGAACAGCGGCCGCCTTATCAGCACCACAACCATTAGGCGCCAAGTATTCTTTCAACAGGTTCATTAGACAGTAACCATCAGAGATTTTTCACCACATGACCATATGCCACTGTGCACTATGTAGTATTCAGAGTATGCTGCATAGCTGGCTGTTCCTCCTTGAGTTGAGTCATCTAAATATTTTGTGGTGTTTGACATGTATAGCCATCATGTCAACAACTCTCATTGTTTTGTTTTTTTTAAATTTATTTATTTATTGCCAAAGAAACAAAAAGAACATGGGTGCAAGTAGTGGATACAGACACAGTGGTAGCACTGTTGATGCGTAACAATATTGCTGCTGTATTATATGTTTGTTTCTAGTGCTAGACATCATTGAGCAACAAATGAATGGATTGCAACGTGAAGTTGGTGCAAATAAAATAGTTGTATTTTCTTGGGCATTGTAATTTGTAAGATACAGAAACCTGTCTGCTAAGTTTTAAGAGAATAGACCTCTATGACATCTTATTAATAGCAGCGCTATTCAACTTATTAATGTTCATATGTTCCATAATCTATTGATTGCTGTCATTGCATTCCAAATTCTATGGTATAGGACTATAGGCCTATATTTGCACATTTGTATTGACTAATATACTCTCAACAACTCTCGTTGTGGTAGCACTGCTGAAGCGTAATAATATTGCTGCTGTATTATATGTTTGTTTGTTACCCTACTGTAAGAGTGTAGTCATATTTTATATACTATCCGGACAATATGCCATAAATTGGAGGTTTGGGCTGTTTTTGTATAATTATAGGCCCTAAAATTTGCTAAATTCTTGGCATTAAATTTGGCTGCTGCTGCTGCAATGTGAATGTGTTTCGAGGTTTCAAAATTTGTTTTTAAACTGAGATGAATTTGTCCTGTTCAAGCAAACAATTAAGACTCATCATTGTAAACAACAGAAATTATTAGCTTATCCATTTTTAGGCTGTCTAGCTCTCTGTTTCAGCAAAGTGTTACGTGGATTGCTGGTAGTAAAAGTTTTATCAGTAATAGTAGGCTAATATTGAAATAAATTGCTAATCAGTCTAATATAATGACTTACAAAGCTTTGTAATGCCATAGCTGAATTAAGGCACCATAAAAATTGTCATTATTATTATTTTATTATTGTTTTGTTGTTGGTTTTGTTGCTGGTGTTGTTTTGCTGGTGGTGGTGTTATTACTGTTGTTGTCGTCGTTGTTGTCATAATTATCATTATTTGAGTTTTTGACGTAGACTTAGGCCTACATCCGTTAATTTTGTTGGTCGCTTTGAGTGTAGCCTAAATATCAAAATCACAAATCCTAATCTAATGAAAAAGACGGATTTAAAGTCCAGCAAATCGGAGAAAATAATCAGACGCATGCTACGGTGCGTGTGGTGAAAGAGACGAGCATGTCTCTTAAGTTCAGAATATAAACCCCGCCCTTGACGAATATTCGAACAAACCTTTCCCACATAGGCCTACGTACGTGCTATACGTAGCCTACGCTTGGCCGACTTATCATGTGCAGACACGCAGAAATTCAGAAGTCGCTCTGAATTAATTGTTATTAATATACATGAAAATTATGAACCTGCCACTGTTGCCATGCAGTCTATGTCTAAGAAAGACTATGCGGACTAGGATAGCATGATCTTTCTCCTTTAACTCCGCCACTGTTTGTTCTCTACCAGTGCCAGCTATATTCCCAAGCCTGGATAAAGGAGGATGGCGACACTATAATCACCCTTGATTGGCAGTGTCGTTAAACATGTAACAAGCAAGATCTTTTTCCTTCTCCTCTCCATTATTTTGTGGACACCATGCACTTACTGGACCTGAATGACACCCAACTGACCACCACATCACATTTATACACATAGACCTACTAATGCTACTAGCCTATACCGCGCCTCTGATAATTATTATGAAGTGCGTGGTGGGTTGTCGATGGTTCGAACCAACGACCTTACTAAATTGTCATCCCGGTGATTTGAAATATCCAGCCATTTAGGGGTAAGTGGTGCAAAAGTGGCAGGGTAGGGTAAGAGTGGCATCCCCACTTTTGAAGTATGTACTTATTTTCTGAAACCTTTACCTAGTGCGAACATAGACTATCATTAAGTGTTACGTTTTCATAAGCCGAGAGTTTTCAAAAGTTAAATGGTAAAAATTTTATATAATTTTTTCGATTTTTCGCGTTATTTGCAACTCTCATGAAAATCACAAATATGTTGCTCACTTTCAGTATTAAGATCGCACTTGTTAAAGTTTTATTTTGTATTATACCAGGAATGTGTGTTCTTTCAAATGCCAAAAGTTTTAAAAAATTAGACAACGGAATAATGTTGATAGATACTCGTAAGTCTGAGCACCCAAATCGGGGCAAAAGTAGCATTTTATGCCACTCTTGCCCCCGTTTTACGTGCCACTATTGCCCCATCACTGACACTTTTGCCCCAGCGGTATGGCAGTTCTGCCCCAGCGGTATGTCAGTTCTGCCCCAGCGGTATGCCAGTTTTGCCCACAGGTATCCTACCGGTATATTAGTTTATTAATTGGTTGGCACTTTGGCGTTGTACATAACGTACTATGTGATTCAACGTTAGCCTATAGGCCTATATAAGCGTAAAACTCAGCGAGAAAGTCACACTGACGAAGTATTGTGCCATGCCATGAAAATGGCGTCTAGTGGAGATTTTTCGAAATGCCAGGCAACGATAAAGCATGGAATTTCAAGCTATTGACCTACGCCATTGGAATCCTGGCTTTGTGCATGACTATGTGCCTATTGACGTTTCAACAAAGCGTCGGACATGTCTGTGACTTGGAGATCTGCTAGACCAGTGCAGGATGAAGTGAAGAAGGCAACCAACGTTAGGTTAGAATCGGCCAATAACACAGAACAATCAGACAAACAAAAAGTGTAGTAACTTCAACAGGATATTCATTCATTAAATGCATTTTTATAGAGCCTCTTCAAGGAGACTACTCAGAGGCGCTCCCAACCTCAGCGCGGCAAATAAAACTGTCTTAAGATGAGAGAGGAAAACCTGAGAATGACTTCTAGATAGAGAGCAGAGTGTCAGAGGAAGGCCATTCCAGGTTGAGGTATATAGTGGAGGTAGGCCACGAGCAAAGGGGGACCGAGAACAGACTTTTCAATTGAACGATGGAGCGGAAGTGGCGAGCACTAAGAGCAGGGTTACAGAGCTCTCAAAGGTAGGAAGGAGCAAGGCCTAGCAGGCAGTGCCAGACTAGGGTAGAGATCCTATTCTCTATTTGCTGCTTGGCAGGAAACTATAGTTGAGAACGTCAAGCATATAGCTGGAGATAATGGCTGAATTTGGGTATGGGGCCAATATGACAGGCTGCAGAGAGCAGAACGCGATCAAGGCAGCTCAGATAGGCACTCTCAACCAGCGTGCTGCCTTAGGCAAGCATAGAAAGAGCAACAGCAGTCAAGTCTGGTGGTAACGAAAGAATGGACACGGGTAGCAGCAACAGTAGGAGTAAGCGAGCGAGCAACAGTGCGTAGTTGACGCAGTTGATAATAACAAAGACGGCTGAGTGAGTAAATGTGCGGAGCAAAAGTGAGCTCTTGGCCCAGAGCGACACCAAAGTCACAGACTTTGGTTGAGAAGACATAATTAGAAAAGGCAGCACCAATTAATGGTCCATATACAGTAGCAACTTTAAAACAGGACACGAAAGTGAAAAGGTTCCAAAAGCTTAGGATGAAAAGAAAACTTGGAACATCACCAGAATTCAAAGAATCAAAGCAAAGCTCAAATCGCCCCGGAAAACCAGATCTCCGTGCTCAACCACCGTGCTGTTTTGGGGAACCTACAAGCACTAACAACTGAGAAGTCAAAACACAAGATAGCGCAGTCAATATTAATGGTAGCACCCTGTCTTTGAAAAAGTCATATAAGAGTATCAACTGCCCATATTTTTCTTTGACGAAATTGAGATAAGTGATGAGAGAAAGAGAGAAACTGTTCCTGTCTGGTCCTTCCAGGAAATGTAAAAATGGTAGCGTATACCAATGGGGCTTAGCCCATCTTCACCTATGAGGACATTCATTCAGAACAGTGCTGACTCTGACTCCCAGCTTATGCTCAATCATTGCTCCTCTGCGAAGAAATTCAGAAAGTGATACCGCTGATACTCAGCATATCCTCACCTGTGAGAAATTCAGGCAAGTAAAGCCGCGTTTAGGAATAAAGTGGCTTCATGTAAAGGCTTGACGTCTAGTTCTCTTGTTCTGAAAAGCCATCGCCAAGGTCTTCTGCCTACTGCTGCTGGCAAGCGTAAAAGAAGGATCGAATATTCAGCAATGCTGCATGAAGGCAAGTGCGTGCAAAGCAAATCTATAGAGGAAAACGTGCATACGATGGAGCAAAGAGGGGACTACCTTCTGCGATGGCAGGTACCTAAAAATGGAATGACAATGGAAGCCGAGAAATTTAAAAAAATGCGTTTAAAACACAGAAAATTAAAAGTCGCAATAGAATTATTTCTTGTGTGCTTTTGTCTTTGTTGTTTACTGACTAAGTCTTTAGTCTAAATGTCAGAAAATATTTAACATTGTTGTGATTTTTGTGATTCAAGCTTAATATAGGCCTAGAGTGCCAATTCTGTAGATTGCTTAGCAAAACCGGTTCTTGAGAGATTTCAGGGAAGGTATCTTCTCATCACACAATGCATTGCTGTGTGCAATTGTTTCATTTAACATGTAAAACATAAATTCCTGCTTATTGTTGTACAGCAAAATTGCTGAAAACGTAGCCTATGTTACTGTCTCTGGGGTACGACGGGCATGCCAGTCTTGCCCTCAACAAGGGGTAAAAGTGGCATGATATTCATGCCCCACATGGTGGGGCAAGAGTGGCCTTTTGGGTACCTCCGCCCCAAGCCAGATTTTGAAGAAGAAATCGTATCCAGTTGCAATTTAAGGAATTTTATGGATGCACCGATGATCTACCTACACTACAAAACAAATTTCATCTTGATATGTTTAATATTGCATATTTTATTCCACATTTTGTGACTTTATGCCACTCTTGCCCCCACCTCCCCCGGGGTAAGTGGTGCAAAAGTGGCAGGGTAGGGTAAGAGTGGCATCCCCACTTTCGAAGTATGTACTTATTTTCTGAAACCTTTACCTAGTGCGAACATAGACTATCATTAAGTGTTACGTTTTCATAAGCCAAGAGTTTTCAAAAGTTGAATGGTAAAAATTTTATATAATTTTTTCGATTTTTCGCGTTATTTGCAACTCTCATGAAAATCACAAGTATGTTGCTCACTTTCAGTATTAAGATCGCACTTGCTAAAGTTTTATTTTATATTATGCAGGAAAGTGTGTTCTTTTAAATGCCAAAAGTTTTAAGAAATTAGACAACGCAATAATGTTGATAGATACTCGTAATCATGAGCACCCAAATCGGGGCAAAAGTAGCATTGTATGCCACACTTGCCCCCGTTTTACGTGCCACTATTGCCCCATCACTGCCACTTTTGCCCCAGCGGTATGGCAGTTTTGCCCCAGCGGTATGCCAGTTCTGCCCACAGGTATCCTACCGGTATATTAGTTTATTAATTGGTTGGCACTTTGGCGTTGTACATAATGTACTATGTGATTCAAGGTTAGCCTATAAGCCTATAAGCGTAAAACTCAGCGAGAAAGTCACATTGACGAAGTATTGTGCCATGCCATGAAAATGGTGTCCAGTGGAGATTTTTCGAAATGCCAGGCAACGATAAAGCATGGAATTTCAAGCTATTGGCCTACGCCATTGGAATCCTGGCTTAGTGCATGCCTATGTGCCTATAATAAATTGACGTTTCAATAAAGCGTCGGACATGTCTGTGACTTGGAGATCTGCTAGACCAGTGCAGGATGAAGTGAAGAAGGCAACCAACGTTAAGTTGGAATCGGCCATTAACACAGAACAATCAGACAAACAAAAAGTGTAGTAACTTCAACAGGATATTCATTCATTAAATGCATTTGTATAGAGCCTATTCAATGAGACTACTCAGAGGCGCTCCCAACCTCAGCGCGGCAAATAAAACTGTCTTAAGATGAGAGAGGAAAACATGAGAATGACTTTTAGAAAGGGAGCAGAGTGTCAGAGGAAGGCCATTCCAGGTTGAGGTATATAGTGGAAGTAGGCCACGAGCAAAGGGGGACCGAGAACAGACTTTTCAATTGAACGTTGGAGCGGAAGTGGCGAGCACTAAGAGCAGGGTTACAGAGCTCTCAAAGGTAGGAAGGAGCAAGGCCTAGCAGGCAGTGCCAGACTAGGGTAGAGATCCTATTCTCTATTTGCTGCTTGTCAGGAAACTATAGGCTAGTTGAGAACGTCAAGCATATCTGGAGATAATGGCTGAATTTGGGTATGGGGCCAATATGGCAGGCTGCAGAGAGCAGAACGCGATCAAGGCAATTCGGATAGGCACTCTCAACCAGCGTGCTGCCTTAGGCAAGCATAGAAAGAGCAACAGCAGTCAAGTCTGGTGGTAGCGAAAGAATGGACACGGGTAGCAACAACAGTAGGAGTAAGCGAGCGAGCAACAGTGCGTAGTTGACGCAGTTGATAACTACAGACACGGCTGAGTGAGTAAATGTGCGGAGCAAAAGTGAGCTCTTGGTCCAGAGCGACACCAAAGTCACGGACTTTGGTTGAGAATACATAATCAGGAAAGGCAGCACCAATTAATAGCCCATATACAGTAGCAACTTTAAAACAGGACACGAAAGTGAAAAGGTTCCAAAAGCTTATGATGAAAAGAAAACTTGGAACATCACCAGAATTCAAAGAATCATAGCAAAGCTCAAATCGCCCCGGAAATCCAGAGCTCCGTGCTCAACAAGCGTGCTGTCTTGGGGAACCTGCAAGCACTAACAACTGAGAAGTCAAAACACAAGATAGCGCAGTCAATATTAAGGTAGCACCTGCCTTTGAAAAAGTCATATAAGAGTATCAACTGCCCATATTTTTCTTTGACGAAATTGAGATAAGTGATGAGAGAAAGAGAGAGACTGTTCCTGTCTGGTCCTTCCAGGAAATGTAAACATGATAGGGTACCAATGGGGCTTAGCCCATCTTCTCCTATGAGGACATTCAGAGCAGTGCTGACTCTGACTCCCAGCTTATGCTCAATGATTGCTCATCTGCGAAGAAATTCAGAAAGTGATACCACTGATGCTCAACATATCATCACCTGTGAGAAATTCAGGCAAGTAAAGCAGCGTTTAGGAATAAAGTGGCTTCATGTAAAGGCTTGACGTCTACATGTAGTTCTCTGAAAAGCTATCGCCAAGGTCTTTTGCCTACTGCTGCTGGCAAGCGTAGAAGAAGGAGCGAATATTTAGCAATGCTGCATGAAGGCAAGTGCGTGCAAAGCAAATCTATAGAGGAAAACGTGCATAAGATGGAGCAAAGAGAGGACTGCCTTCCGCGATTGCAGGTACCTAAAAATGGAATGACGATGGAAGCCGAGAAATAAAAAATGCATTTAAAACACAGAAAATTAAAAGTCGCAATAGACTTATTTCTTGTGTGCTTTTGTTTTTCTTGTTTACTGACTAAGTCTTTAGTCTAAATGTCAGAAAATATTTAACATTGTTGTGATTTTTGTGATTCAAGCTTAATACAGTGTGCCAATTCTGTAGATTGCTTAGCAAAACCGGTTCTTGAGAGATTTCAGGGAAGGTATCTTCTCATCACAATATGCATTTTTGTGTGCAATTGCTTCATTTAATACGTAAAACATAAATTCCTCCTTATTGTTGTACAGCAAAATTGTTGAAAACGTAACCTATGTTACTGTCTTTGGGGGTACGACGGGCATGCCAGTCTTGCCCTCAACAAGGGGTAAAAGTGGCATGATACTCATGCCCCACATGGTGGGGCAAGAGTGGCCTTTTGGGTGCCTCCACCCCAAGCCAGATTCGGAAGAAGAAATCGTATCCAGTATCAATTTAAGGAATTTTATGGATGCACCGATGATCTACCTACACTACAAAACAAGTTTCATCTTGATATGTTTAATATTGCATATTTTATTCCTCATTTTGTGACTTTATGCCACTCTTGCCCCCACCTCCCCTATGCAAAAATGCGAAGCGATACAATAATATTAACGACACACGTACTCGATCTGGATACCGAGGATAATCCAGTTCAGCAGAAAGCGGGATCCATATCCAAATAACGAATACTCCCTTGGTATCTTCCTTGATGTAGCTAAAGCCTTTGATTCTGTAAATCATCATATTTTGATCAAAAAACTTTATAACTATGGAATTAGAGGGACACAATTACAATGGTTTGTTAGCTATCTTGAAAATCGTTTTCAACTGGTTTCTGTTAACAATTGCACTTCTGATCTACAACTTATTTCTCACGGTGTCCCTCAAGGATCTAATCTTGGACCTCTTTTATTTTTAATCTATATTAATGATTTACCTAATGTATCGCCTTCTATGTATTTTGTACTATTTGCTGATGATTCCAACTTATTTCATTCTGATAAATCTATTGATACCCTATTCGACACTGTTAATTCTGAGCTTCACCGAGTCGTTGATTGGTTTCGATCAAATAAACTTACTCTAAATTTGGATAAAACCAACTACATCCTCTTCAGATCCCATAAGAAAAAATATCCCAATGAACTTCCTATTCTACTTATTGAAGGGACTCCTATCACCCAAGTAACATCCACAAAATTTTTGGGCGTATACATTGACCAGCATCTAAATTGGAAGGAACACATCAATAATATCTCTAGCAAAATTGCTAAGACTGTTGGTGTGCTATTTCGCTCATCTAAACTGATTCCTGTCTCTATCCGGTCTATGCTATACTATTCTCTTATTTATCCTTATTTAACCTACTGTAATTTAATTTGGACGTCTACTTACAAATCTAATTTTATCAGACTAGTCACCCTTCAAAAATATGCAATCCGTTTTATAGCTAATATTCCTCGCCGAGCCCACACCGCTCTGTATTTCAAGGAATTTGGATTATTAAAGATCGATCAAATTAGGCACTTGCAAATAGGAGAGTTTATGTACCGTTATAACCATGGCCTATTACCACTTGTATTTAATTATTTCTTTAACCTTACCTCTGATCGCCACTCTTATTCAACTAGAAAATTAACTGTTTATGACCTTCCCTACGCACATAATAATACTCGTCGATTCTCTATACAATATACTGGCTCCCAATGTTGGAACTCTCTCCCTACACATCTTCATTCCCTACCTAACACAAGATTATTTAAGCATAAACTTCGCCTTTATCTACTTAAAACACTTCCTGATATGTAATGGTTAAGGTTTCTGCTCAGTGGTTTCGCCAAGCCCTTAGTTAAGTCTTTAGTTAAGTCATTAGTTAAGAGTTGTTTTTCTCGTTATATACAGAAATGTCGATTGCTTAATTTGTTTTTCTCTCTTCCTCATCATTTTTTTTTATTCCTGCAATTGAATGTTCTGTCATGTTTTTTCTTTTATATTTTACATGAATTATGGGTGGCCCTATTAGCGGGATTTTACATCCCTTCTGGGTCTCCCCCTCTTCACCAAATTCATGTTAATGTATTATTCACTGCCATAATTGTATCATGTTTGTGTGTTGTTTTGGTTGAGGAAAAAAAAAATAAATAAATAAAAAAATAAAAAAAAATATGTTGTCAACAGAGATGAAAATGGTTACCCGGAATTCCCATAATCCATTGCGTTAGTAATTGCGTGAGAACGCCGTTGCTATTGCGAGCTTATTGCCCACCGCCCACAGTCAGCGTTAGATCAGCGTTGCCACTCCTTGGTTGTTTTCATAAGATCTTGGTTTTTTTTTATCCGAACTTGGTAAATGGGTTTTTTCTGGAGGAACTTGGGTTTTTTGCTTGGGTTATTTTTGACGGGAGAAAACGGGAAATTTTGGACAGTCATTTTAGGTGCATTCTGGACCTTTTCAATTTTTTTGACATTTTCGAGAAATTTTGGACATTTTTCGAAAGATTTGTGGCGGATGACTAAAAAGTCATCAGAAAAAGTCATCAGAAATTTCTGGCCGCAAAATTTTGGACATTTTTCGAAAGATTTATGCCGGATGACTGAAAAAAGAATTTTCGGACGGGAAATTCTTGGCATTTTCGAAAGATTTGCTGAACTTGGTTTTCTTGGGTTTTTTGCGCCTCCAACTTGGGTTTTTCCATTTTTTAGAGTGGCAAGTGGCAACGCTGCCCACGGTATCGCGTTTTTTGGGAAAGCGTGACTCTACTTGACTCTGTAATATTGCATCAGACAATTTTTGTTTTTTGGAGCGTTAAAGCGTTTCGATACCATTGATTTAATTTCCTCGCGTGTGTTAAGACAGAAATGAAATTATATTACGATTCAGGAAATACTGCGGCCTGCAAGATTTCGATTGCGGCGAAGTTCGCTGATGTTGAAATATGCTTCGTCCACGTGAAGCCGGACGGTAGAATGTTTACATGTTGATAGTATTTGTTGTTAGGTTTTAAAACACCAAGTTCTTCAGTATTTGTAGGCTGATCGACACGGCATCATTTGATTAAATTCCTATATTTCACAATCAAATGTGATCTGGACCAAGTTTGTCGTAATGTGTGATTACAGGTTACACATCCCTCAGTGTGCCTCTAGCTGTGTCAGTTTGCATGTATGGCACCCTGCGCTGGCTCCCTAGCTCCCAGCGCATCAAGTACAGAATTGCTGCCCTGGTTTGGCGATGCCTCCTTTGTTATGCTGCGGTCTACTTATGTGAGCTCTGCTGTCCAATGTCTGCTGTATTTCACATGGTTGGCCCATAACAGAAAATCACGAAGAACGAAGATTTCCTGGACAAGCCAAACCTGACCTGAGGTGGGAGGGTTACAAAGCTCATGCAGTTAGGCAGAGGAACACTTTAGCTGCCAGATCCTGTCTGAAGTTTCTGAGATTTGTATAAGAATGCTAGCAAAATTGCTGTCATGTAAATGTTGTTGCATAAGAAAGGAAAGAGACAATTTGGCACAAATTGCAATTTCTTTTTAAACACATGCTTGGCAATTCCTCTGGCCATTTGTGAAGGATCTTTCATCACCAAAACATCTGCTCAAATATTTGTATATATATGTATTTTGGAAACTTGCTGTATTGTTTAGTTTCTTACACGCAATTAAAATCTTATAAATCCCTTAAATTATAAATCACTCATGTCTTTTTTCTTAGCTGTGGCATGGCTAGGAATGCTCCTGAGTAGAACTGAAAGTCCTAGAGTGAATGAATGAAAGTCTTCTTCAGAGACAGTTTGTCTGTAAATTGCAGTCATTATTTTGATGCATGATGTTGTTTGTAGAAAAGGTCGTTCCTTTCCTTGTCAGCGCTCGTCTTCCAGTCTTGGAGACGACTCCTTCTGACTTCATCTTCTCGAGCAATGAAGCTTGCAGGTTGTTGAATTAAGAATTTTCGGAATAGATAATGTGTAGAAGAGTCTTTTGAATGAAGACTTTGGATTAATTTATGACAGTTACGATTGGAGTAAGGGCGTGCATTTTCAGCTTTGTATCCTGTTTTTGCAGACTTTTGATATCCTACGTTTTTAATACCTGTGACGACAAAGTCTATAATTATTCTTGGTATTATCCAGGAGTATAGCAAGGTGAAAATTTTATGGTAAAATACACAGAATTAGTTTTAAGGTTCAAATGTTATTTATTTAGGTGATTTGAACCTGTAAACCCTGTAAGCCCTAAATATGCCAATGATGTTCTATTAATTTCTGAAGCTTTGAAGATCAGCGATTTGCATGGTCTGGTTTAATCTTTGCATGACATCTTGTGCAATACTTAAATTTGAAAAAGCAAGTCTAAGGTAGTAGCATTGTATCTATGCTGATTTCTTGTAAATCTGTTTTTTGGTAATGTACAGAGTTTGATACGTTATGAAGTTTTTCATTGTCTGTAGTTTCTGCGGTGAACTGGTAATGATGATCTGACAATAGATTCTTAATAAATGCTCTTAGGTATGTGTGGAGTTGTGGAAAGACGGTGACTGAACAGGATGCTCTTACAGACGACACGTGGTTCGAATGGGAGGCAGTTCAGCTTCGGGTTTGTTTTCAGTTCTTCAGCTCTAACTCTGACCAAAAAAATAAGATTTTTAGCTTTGCATTTAGAATTTTCTTAAACTTGGTGGTTTAAGAGATAAACTAATGAACAAGGTGAATCTGTTAGTGGCAGTGTAAAAAATCTTCTCACCTTTTATTCTGTGCTCTGCATTTGTCTGTTTTGTTAATTTTATTTAATTAAGGATGTTTGTCCAATAAAGGTCATGGAATTTGTACTGTCATATTTCAATGTTGAAATGTTTTAGAATTGTGCAACATAAGTATGAAAAAAACTGAGCTTAGTTATTTATGGTGATTTTTACTGTGCTGATGAAAGTGCAGGGGTCCTGAAAGCCATCATTCATGTGGATGGCCTGGTCTTTGGATCGACCCATGGCTGCATGTGGCAACCATGGTGCTGCGCTCTGGGGACCGGGACAAGCACCAATCTGAGCAGTAACTCGCCAAAACTATTCGTTTACAGTGAATTTTTCTTAAAATTCTTCTGCTTTTTATGTTTGCTGTGGCTGTTTGGTCAGTGTTTGTGTTCGCTTGTATCTGTGTGTTTGTGTATGTGCAGCCGGCTGTTCAGCAGATGGTGACTTCAAATGGACAGAAGGTAACGGAGTTGAAGGCAGTTTTGCAAGAACTGAATGAGACGGTGAAGGAGAGAGGTGGAATTAATGGGGTTAGTTGTAAAAATCTGTTTTCTTTATAAAATTCTGTTTTCTTATTAGAACATATTTTGCAAAGTTCTTGTACAGATTTATATGCAGTACTTTTGAAGTGGAATGTGACAGCGTAAAGTTGCCAGTATGTTAAATGGAAAACTTACTTATTCCATGCATTAGAGCATCTGCTTTATCATTGCAAAGCATACTTTTGGAAAAATCCCATGCTGCTCCTCATTAATTGCAACCTTTTTTGTTCTCATGTCAGTTTTGAGATAATGCGAGCTTTATGATGCCATTTTAAGATATACTATGGATAGAAATGGAACCAAGGCTTTTCTTTAGATAGTACATACGTTTGTGTATTTGCCCCTTCTTTTCTTCTATCTTTCCCTGGTAAAATTAAAAACTACCGTGTTCTTATTTAATTTTTGGCTTGTTCAAACTGGGCATCTGAATAATTTTTCTGGACGTTTCACCTCATATATTGTGAAGCTACAGTGCGTTACTAGAACAAAGGGAAGTTGGATGGTAAGCACTCTTACTTGAGAAACATATTAAGCTTGAAAGACACCGTTTGATGTCCATTGCCTCCTTTACATTCAACTCAACCATCCATTCCCTAGCGGAGCTGTAAAATGAGTATCTAACACGCTGCCAAGATGTGTGTTGTTCGAATAAAGACCGTGACATTTGTACTGTCATGCTTCAATGTTGCTGCGGTTTGTCAGTGAGCTTGTCAGTGAGCACAGATATTATTTTTTTGAATATTTAAAAAGAAATTCTGAATTTGGAAAGAAGGCTGGTTGTTTATTAAAGCTGTCGCAATTATTTTGCTAATATTTCTAGTTGACAGATTTGCTTTGATGTTTGTGCAGCTGAATCTTTTGCTTTGATGTTTGTGCAGCTGAACCTTTTGCTTTGATGTTTGTGCAGCTGAATCTTGTGCCGAGCGCCATTGCCATCTGGTGCTCGCTTTATCCCGTGTTTTGCGAATCATCTCCTCACAAAGGTTTTTTCATTTCCAATTATTTAATTTTTTAGAATATACTCGGAACTTGTAAAATTGAACACTGTACAGAACAGAAATTTAGAAAATTGCAATCTCTGTTTATCTGTGATTCCTATTCTGAACATGTTTTGCAGAAAATATCTAAAAAAAATTAACTATTGAAAGCCTAGCCTTTTATTGAGTATATAAAATGAGATGAGTACAATTTAAGCAGAAATAAGTCCTTTACTTGGAATATGCATGCAAGTTGCAACTTGTTCAGCTACTTAACACATTGACTGCCTACACGCCATGTTAAATGACTGGCTGAAGTACGTATTAATACGTACGTGGCACTCGGTGTGTTAAGCATTATTACAGATAACCTTGGTATTAGCTTTCAAAGGGTACCTGGAGAATGCTATAAAAACAATGCTAATCTTTTGTACTGGACATTACATAAATTGAGACATCCTTGGAAGAAAATATTGCGTATATAATATCCGTAGACATTTGTAGATATCTGCTGCGAGTTCACCTGCTGGTCATGTGTTCGGGTGAAAGGTGTAACATTGTTTTCTTATTTTGGACATGAAGAGGGCGATTGGTTGGGTGCTCACCTTGTAGCATGTAGAGTACATGTTTGAGCCAGTTTTTACTGTGTCTCAAGCATAACACTGTTACTGTGTCTGGACCTTGGGCTAGACTGCGACTAACAAGTGCGCAGCGTAATTGTTTGATGCCACAGGTCATTAGGTAGTGGTGCTTTAATATAAATGCGTGATTATAGTAACTTGAGCAAGACATACATGTGCTTATGGTTTGTTATTTTCATAGAGATCTCCAAAGAATTTTCGTATGTTTGCGGCTGGTTTAACAGCATCGGTTCAGTGGCTGAGGTCCAGAATGGACTACAGGATATCTTATCTGATGCCAAGTGGAATAGCATTGCTGTATGTACTTTAAAAGATTCTCAATAACTTAAGAGTATGTACAATCTATACTTATAAAGCAGAGTCATTATTCTGTTTGTATTTTTTCTGTTTGTATGGATGTATTTTGAATTTCTCGCCAGAGCCTACTCGGAAATGACAGCGATTCGTTTTACCAAAATTTTCAAACTGATTCTTACCCAAATTTGACGTTTAACGCGACTATTTTCAGCTGTCAATAAACTTTATAGCCCGAGCTGTCAACATTTTAACTTCACACGCGATAAGCGATTCGAAAGCCATTCGCGTTCATCGCCTCCATTGCCTACAAGAATCCTACAACCAATGGCATGACGGTTTGAGATCACGTGATATTTACTTATATCGAAAATATTTCTGATGATTATTCTGGCCTTATTTCTTCTGATCCACTCGACAAAAACATAAAGAAAGCGATCCAAAAATCTTTCCATATTTTAAATTTCGCTGTTATAAAAACGATCGTTGGCTTTATGTTCACTAAACTCATGACGTCATTATTTTGAGCTCAAATCTTTACGCCGCGCAGCAAAAAATGTTATGGACGCAAATAATGCGAACATAACTGCAAATAATTGGGAAAAATTAGCGTAGATTTCAAAAACTTCCTTTATCGAACAATTTATGAAAGAAGCACGTTGCGGTGAATGGTAGCGGCTTTTCAGAAAAAGCCGTTTTTCTCAGTTACGTGTCGAGTGGACTTAACGGGTTTAGCTCTTAAATTATCGACCAGACATGTACACCTAGCGGAGAGGTTCGTTACTTCGCCTTAACGCGGGGGTCGATGAAAGGCGGGGTCAGAATGGTGAAGTCGGAACGGGGTCAGGCGTGGCTGGGGACAAAAACATTTCCCGGGCAACGTCGGGTAATTCAGCTAGTGTAAGATAAGCATGAACTGTGCAACCTTGGTTTAGCATCTAAAAATTGACTTCGACTTAGACATGGCATCTGCTTTTAAAGCTCTTATATATTTAGTGTAAGTGCATTAATTTTGCAGGCTCAATTACTGCAAAATGAAGTCATAAATGGTTTATACAGATCTATATGAATAACTTGTGAAGACTATAGCTATTAGCAGTCTATGAGGTTAGAGTTGATAATAATAATAATAACGACAATTTCTATTTTATTTATTTATTTATTTCAGAAATTTATATAGCGCCTCTTCAAGGTTGGCTACTCAGAAGCGCTCCCAGCCCAACCACGGCTAAATAAAACAGTTTTTAGGTTATTAAGGAACAGAGCGGAGTGACCTCTGGGAATTAAGCGCAGTGTAACAGGGAGACCATTCCAAGCTGTAGGACCTGCAACAGAGAATGAACGACGCATTCTATGGCGTGGTAACATTGCACATGCCGTTACAAGGGCGCCTCGACAAACAAGCCTGTACTATACAGGTCTGTAGTGATGATTTCAGTTCTGTAACGTTATGCCCAAGTTGAATCACATTTGTTGATGTTCCATCATACACAGGATTGGAAACTGATAATTTAAAGTTGTGCCATGCAAGGTTTTGGACAGTAATTGAAGTCAGAAATATTTCACTTCTTTACATAGGAACACTTGTGAGAACACTTACACTGTTTGCATATATGAAACGCATTGAGGTATATTTATATTAAAGGCTGTTTGACAAGTGATTATGTTTGCAGAGTGAAACATTACCTGTTGTTATTTAACGCATTATATTTAATGTTTAAAAAAATTTGAGCTAGGGTGACATTTGTGTTTGAATGCTGTATTTTCCTTTGATTTACTGGTTTTTTAACACATTGGCCGCCTACTACGAGTTAACTCGTAGTACAGCCAGTCATTTAACATGGCGTGTAGGCGGTGAATGTGTTAACATGCAGTTCTGAACTGTTTTCGTATGCTAGAGTGCCATCTCTCATCATCTGATTCTTGCTGGACCAGGAATGGCACAGAAGAAAGAATCTGCAGAGTTCAGGGAGGTCTGTAGCTTTTCCATTTTGTCTACACAATTTCAGTGGTGCTCATATACGTAGATCGAGATATGGCCAAATTTTGGGGTCACCAATTGGACGAGCAGGTGCCGTACATTTAGAACAGACTGCAATTTCTAGATTAGGAAGGAGATAGCAAGGCTATTGCCTAACATTCGTTGTTTCTAACCCATCTCAGGTCTAATCAGGTCTAATTATATTGCTTACAGTGTATGCTGAAGACCTCAGCAGCCCTGCTATGTAATGCTTAAACTTTCATTTATTGACAGTCAAATGTAAGTTGAAATTGGTTGGATTTCAGTGGACATAAGGAAGGTGGTTGACACTCCTGGAAAACAGATGACATTTTAATTTTACCATTTAACAATTTTCACTATATCATCTCGCTTCACTGTTTACAAATATTAAAGGGTGTTATTTGACATGTTCATCTGTTGAAAGTTGATTCATTACTTTATTGTTTGCAGGAGGCCTCCGTGAAGAATACCATCACACAAAAGGAGCTTGATGATGCTGAGGACATGTTTTTGAATGGCCTGTCTAAAGCATCACTGCGACGAGTTAGACCTGGCAAAATGTTAGTTTCTTTTGTTAGCCAAGTCTCCTCATTTGCTATAGATGAAAAACAGCTGTTATTATTCTTATTAATTAAATTTTTAACACGAGCAAGGTCATGTTGAAATATGAATTTGTGGCACAGCCGGTCAGCCACCAGAACAAAATGCAGCTAGATATCTAAGCGCTTCAAAGTCATGAAGAAATATTTAGTGAGTCTGAGCCGCTCTTTGATGAAAAGAGGTGAACTTTAACTACGTAGAGGGTGACAGTCTATGTGTCTGCGAGGGATCGCCACTGATGACTGTTTCCGGCTTACTGTGACTTATTTTGCTAATTATTGATGAAATTTTCTTGTTGTTATGACACTTAACATCACTTCGGCTAGTTAGCGCAGAGAGCGCCTCTGAGTAGGTTTCTTGAAGAGGCGCTATATAAATACTTGAAATAAATAAATTAAATAAAAAATACGTAGAGGGTGTCTGTCAATTTTAATCCAATGTAAAACCAGCCTTTACACTTCGCTTTGAGCTGCATTGGTTTTTTTTCTCATTTTGTTTAATTAATACACTCATCATTATGAAGTTTAGGGTTTGCATACTTTCTGTTGTCATCTCATGCAGCAATTAAGTCCAATTGTTTGACTGCTGTTTGCACTTCAGAAAGATGTTCTTCACGTTCGCTTTCCACGCTCTAAGCATTGGAAGTAAATAGCATTTATGTACTCGGTAATGTAGTGGTTAGCATGCTGGATAGTTAGTCGAGCATAGATGTAAAAAAACGATGGAAACGGAATAAAAAACGGTAAAAAAAGTGGGTTTTTTTCGAAAAAATAAAAAACGACAAAAAACCGATAAAAAACGGAAACGGTAAAGAATTTGACTTTGCTACATCTAAAACCGCATTTTAACATTGAAAACATTGATTAGGAACCTACTACACGTAGGCTATCTCTTAAATGATGATGTTAAATGATGAAATAATGACTTTAGTTAGTTGAATCCTTGAGAGTTGGCAGAAAACATAAAAAATATCAGAAAAAATTAAAATTAAGGAAAATAATAACAGAAAGTAAATGAATAAATATAGTCAAAGAAAAAATAAAAAACGATAAAAAACGATGGGAAAAAAACACGAAAAAAACGACGTTTTTTGGGAGAGAATAAAAAACGGAAAAAGTTTTTTACAACTATGTAGTCGAGAGATCAGGGTCAAGGGATTTTACTTTCTGCTCCACTGACGCCCCTAATTGACGTCTCAGTAATGAGGACATATGCACTGTTGGTGGAAGGTGGGACGGTGAGGGAGAGGATTGGCCACCCGCCCTTATATGCGAAGGCTAAGAAGAAGATGTTCCTAACATTTCATAATCATGGTTGGCTCAGGTCTAGCATAGGGGATTGTTCGGTTTATATATGTTACCTTAACATAAACAAGAACAGATGACCCCAGACATTTCTTCTCCTCAACTGAGACTCTGTGTTATTTTCTGCAGCCTGCCACAACCGAACGAGAAGAACATCTTAATAACAAGTGCGTTGCCTTATGTCAACAACGTTCCACATCTCGGAAATATCATTGGATGCGTACTCAGTGCTGACGTCTATGCCAGGTATGCGTAGCTTTAATGTGACAGAATTTATATGACAACTTTATTTGTTGAAAGAATGTTACGACCTTGTTATAGTACAGTAAAGTGCGTTGTTTAGAACTGGTCATAAAGATTACGATGAAATTTACCACATTTTGCTTTAGACGAAAATGCATTTATTGCGTTTCGAATGTGTGCTGTAGCATTGGCCATGTTTACAACTCGACTGAATGTTCTTTTTTTGTAAACCTTAAAACTATGCTTTAGTGAAGTTTCTATAAAGTCACGTGAACAAGCGTGGTGACTTCTTATGCGGTTTAATAGCAATAGTTTCAGTCATAGAGATTCTCATATGGCTCCATTATAAGTTGGTTATACATTGCTGTTCGTTTGATAACAGCACACTGCTAAGATCCTCCCAAAAAATCTGCTATAAGTTCCACTGTCTCCTATGAGGTTTGGTGACTGTTTCTTCTCGGTCTTAGGATCCACTGCATGGAAGAGCCTTCCCAACGATGTGAAGAATGAATTATCTCTGGAGATATTTAAATCACAACTGAAAGCCCATCCTTGCCCTACTTGTTGGAACCGCCTTCCTCACAAGCTACATTCTGAGCTTCTTGGCCTTTCTCTTCCCCTGTTTCGTAAACACCTGAAGACTATACTATTTGTTAGCGGGAGCACTAGCTTGGGTCGGGAGTGCCACTGAATCTGTGAGCGGCGCTATATAAATGTTTCAATTACAATTACAATTTGTAGACAATCTTTTCGACATGGCATTTTGAACTTGGGTACTGCACTCTGTCTCTGCACTTCAGCCTCGGCTTTGCTATGGCAGTATAGAAATCGTCTTATTATCATTATTATTAAAAGTTTGGTAAAATTCTGCTGATCAGATTCTGTCGTCTGAGAGATTACAACACGCTCTACATCTGTGGAACGGATGAATATGGAACGGCGACGGAGACGAAAGCGATAGAGGAAGGAATAACGCCGCAGGAGATCTGCGATAAATACCACAAGATTCACGCTGATATCTACAAGTGGTTTCAGATCAGTTTCGACTTTTTCGGCCGAACGACAACTCAACAGCAGACGCAGTCAGTATTTATTTATTTATTTATTTATTTTATTTGTTTATTTATTTATTTGTTTCTATAGCGCCCCTTCAGGCTCTCTACTAGAGGCGCTCCCGACTACAGCGCGGACACTGCATCAAAGTTTCACGCCGGAGCATTTGCGAGTGAAGGACTTGATCAAGGTCCCTACGTGGCGGCTTGAGGTGAATTCTAACCTGGAACCCTTCGGCTACAAGGCACCAATGCCACTACCACACTTAGAAACTCTACTGACCTTTTGTTGAACTCTACTGACCTTTTGTTGAACTCTACTGACCTTTTGTTGAACTCTACTGACCTTTTGTTGAACTCTACTGACCTTTTGTCGAACTCTACTGACCTTTTGTTGAACTCTACTGACATTTTGTTGAACTCTACTGACCTTTTGTTGAATTCTACTGACATTTTGTTGAACTCTACTGACCTTTTGTTGAACTCTACTGACATTTGTTGATTGTAGGATTGCCCAGGATATGTTCTGGGGACTTTACAAGAATGATTTCATTTTGAAAGACAGCGTGGATCAATTGCTTTGCGAAAAATGCAACAGGTGGGAAATTGATGTTTTTGATGTGAAATTGTTACACAGTGCTACAAATGTCTACTTTATTTACATTGCTGCAGATATCTATGTTATTTAGACTGTTACAAATGTCTTTGTCATTTACGCTGCAATGAATATCTATGTCATTGACACTACTACAAATGTCTGCAGTAATTATGCTGCTACAAATGGGTATATGTTACTTTAACTGCTACAAGTATGTATGTTATTTACACTGGTACTCTGATGAATGTGCGACATGGTTAATGGGTTATATCCATCCAGCCAACATGACTAGGGTCTGTGGTCTTTGATAGGATATTTTTGTGAATGTCATGACCAAATTGAGGGTTTTCAAAGATAATGAAGCATGATTGATTTGACTACCCGGTTAAAGCAAAGAAATGAAAGTAGTTATTTTGTACTGGTATTAGTTGTTCAGTCTATTGTTTTTTGTTAGTTTGAGAACCTTTTTAATAAATGATTTAAGAGTCTTGTATGCAGCAGTCTAGCAATTTAGAAGCTTCGTCCTACTTTTTGTACCTGATAGCGGTGTGTCTATCGGTTTTGTTGCCAATTAAACGAATATAATAATAAATTGACTTTAAAAAACCCATTCAGATTGGTTTAGACACTAAGCAGGACTTTTGCGAGGTACATAGAAGATGGATGATGTGTGTCTAAAAGTATTCAAGTTCTTAACTATATGTAGCCAGAATGATGCATGAACAGTTCTTTAGTATTTGAATGTATTTACTTGATGTCTTATTGGTTTATAAAAAATTCAATTCAATTTGTTTTTTGTTCCCATAAAAATGACGGCCATTGGTACATTCACAATGATTAAATGCAGTGACTAATTGTACTTGTAGTTGACAATTTTGATTATGTACAATCATTATTGCATATGTTAGGAAGCAATAGGCTGCCCGAAGGGAGTAATCCAGCTATTTACCAATTTAACATATTCACTACAATAACATGGTAACAGTTTAAAAAACAGGTACAATGGTGGTTTTATTGAGAAACTTGTAAACGGTTGCATCAGGATACAATCCCTCTGCCTAAACTTTAAAAAATGAACAGGTTTATAAAGTAGTTTATTTGACATTTTTATTGTGATTTCAGATATCTTGCCGACCGGTTTGTCGAGGGCATTTGTCCGTTCTGTTCGAGTGACGATGCGCGGGGTGACCAGTGCGACAGATGCGGTAAACTCATCAATGCCGTGGAATTGAAGGAACCGAAATGCAAACTGTGTCGGAGCACTCCAGTTATCAAGAGTTCCAATCATCTCTTCCTTGACCTTCCAAAGGTCGGCTTATCACTTAAAGGGTTCTGTTTGAGAAAGTGATACGTTAGTTTGCTTTGAAAAGATTATAGCGGTGGATTAATGATTAGGTAAAGTAGGTTTTCTAGTGTCTTTGGTATTGCTAGCCTCCGATTTCCATGTTCCAGCGAATGGGGGAACCTTAGACTGTCTTTTTCTCACTCTTTTTCCCTAGTTCTACCTCTTTTAAAGCATTATTGGTCTGCAATGGGCCTCTTTGGTTGCTGGTGGTATCAAAATAGGAGCTATATCAGTAATGCTAGGCTATTACTTAAAATGACCAATATTATACTCTAGAAGCAGCATTAAGTTTACTTTACTTCAGGGATTTAGTTCAACAGGCACGAGCTTATAATTGTTGGATTGCAGAGTTAGCATGCTACTTTTTACCATAGCAAGATTTTAGTGAAAATATTTTATTTAATTGAAAATATTCTGTTATTTAATTAAAATTTCTGTTATTCAGTTGAAAATATTCATTGATTTGATATATACAATAGTCTGTGATGTAAATTAATTGAAAATATTCTGTTATTTAGTTGAAAATATCCTGTTATTCAAGTGAACATATTCTGTTGCATTTAGGTAGAGCCATATCTGAACAAGCATCTTGACAAGGCATTTGCGAATGGCCTCTGGACTTCAAATGCTAAAATGATCACAAAGTCGTGGATCAGGGACGGTCTGAAGCCGAGGTGCATCTCACGCGATCTCAAATGGGGAACCCCCGTTCCTCTCGAAGGATACACAGATAAGGTGCATGCCATGTGCATCACTTAACCTACATTGATGATTCTTATCATTGAAGAATGTGGATTAATTCATTTTTAATAATTTGCATTAAATCGCATTAAGGAAAGAATCCGTGTTGAGTCCAAAAGAATAATCTTCATCAGTATCAATTGCATTGGTATTCCTACATTTATTCCAATTGAAGAATCTGTATTCCAGTTGCAATTTATTCTTAGTGAATAATTTAATTTGTTATAATTGAATAATATACAAATTATACATCAGTTCCAATTGAATAATCTGCATTCTTTCAGTTGAATAATCTACATTATTCCAGTTGAAAAATCTGCATTTATTCCAGTTCAATAATTTGTATTATTTTCCGTTGTTTTCTGATAAATAGCTTGAATTTTGATTTGATCGTAATATTAATATTTTGGGGAAAAATTATCGTGATGCTACCATTCAAGTGTTTAGTTTATAAAGTTACTAAATTAAGTTTAATGACATCTTGTTTCTTTCAAGTTGGTGCAGATTTACATATTTTCTGTTCTGTCAGGTTTTCTACGTTTGGTATGACGCTCCGATTGGTTACATCTCCATCACCGCCAACTACACGGACGAATGGGAGAAATGGTGGAAGAATCCAGAACAGGTTTTGCTTTTTTTATTCTTCAATCAATCAATCGATCATTTATTTTTTAACCAAACTTTTTTGCAGTTATAGATTGCGAGTCACATTTTCACATTTTTGTCATGCATGTTAATAATTTGTTTTATCTTTCGCAGTACTGATTTTCCGATGCATACCAAGTGAAAAAGCTCCAGAGGAGTCGGGGAGCTAAGTGTGGGCATTGTTGACTGTAAGCCAACTGGCAATTTTTTCTGTGTATCTTTTATATTTGATGCATTTGAAGGTTTCCTATTGTCTTAGTTAGTATGTTAAAGTGTTAGACGTGTTGTTGATTGCTTGGATTAAAGGTGGATCTGTACAACTTCATGGCCAAAGACAACGTTCCATTCCATGCTGTTATCTTCCCATGCTCTCAGCTTGGAACGAAGGAACCATGGACTGTTGTCAATCATATGAGTGCCACAGGTTAACCATTGTTCTTCTGGTTTATTCAGTGATTAGTACCATACTACTGTGCTGTTTATAATGGCTGTTATTTGGACATATTGGCATTTCCACCTCACTTACTATTACTAGGGCTGTGGGTTTTAACGATTTATTATTCAATTAATTGTTAAACTTTAATTTTCGACTCGTTTGATTAATTTTCTTTATTTTATGACATTTGATGCTTCTGGGGTAAATAATATGGTCAACAATGATGAATCTGACGATGTGAAAGTTTTGAATAAAATATTAAGCAATAATTTTGCATGTAAGGTAATGCTGATGGATAAAGTCGAAATGTTAGAGTGGTATTTATTTTTATAAAGTCATGGTTGAACTGTTTAGATCAAACCATATTTTACCATTAGTCTAAATTGTGTATTGTTGTTACCTGTTCAGTCATTGTTTCACGTTCAATCAATCGTCGTGGTTACTTTCAGTCACCTGACTGTGATTGATGTCCCCCCGTGTTGTGAAGATAGTCATGTTGAGTTTTATTTTCGTGTTTTAATTTTGAATCTTTTCCAAATTGGTATTGATGTTTATTACAGAGTATCTGAACTATGAAGATGGTAAGTTCTCCAAAAGTCGAGGTCTTGGTGTGTTTGGAGACAATGCGAAAGACACTGGCATACCGGCTGATGTTTACAGGTTCTACCTGCTCTATGTGCGTCCAGAGTCTCAGGTAAATTTGTCTAATTAACTCACCTGTCCTCAGGTGTGTTTACTCTTATTTATAGATTCATTATTCTGTGAGCCTGGTAACACTTGTTTATGCAAGCATGGTAACACTTGCTTATGTAAATGTGGTAACACTTGTTATGTAAACATAGTAATGCTTGTTTACGTAAAACTTGGTAATACTTGTTTATGCAAGCATGGTAATACTTGCTTATGCAAGCATGGTAACACTTGCTTATGTAAATGTGGTAACACTTGTTATGCAAACATAGTGATGCTTGTTTACGTAAAACATGGTAACGATTGTTTATGTAAGCGTGGTAACTCTTGTTTATGTAAACACGGTCATGCCTGTTTATGTAAATGTGGTAACACTTGTTATGTAAACATAGTAATGCTTGTTTATATAAAACATGGTGGCGCTTATTTATGCAAGCATGGTAACACTTGTTTACGTAAACATGGTAATGCTTGTTTATGTGAAACATGGTGACACCTGTTTATGTAAACTTAGTGGCACTTGTGTATGTAAATTTGGCAATGCTTGCATATGTAAAACATGTTAACACTTTATGAACCGTAAGCATGGTGACACTTGTTCATGTATACATGGTAGTGCCTGTTTATGTGAATTCATATGATGACGCTTGTTTATGCAAACATGGTAATACTTGTTTATGTAGGACATGGTAAGTTGGCAGCACTTGTTGACATGCCACAGTGGCATTGTCAAAAAAGATTAATAAAATATGTCGGAGTTGGTGCTAAATTTTCTTCTGTTTACATTACTTTCTTGTTTGACTTCTGCTTTAACTTTATTTATCTTTATTTGAAATTATTTTTTATTGTTGAGGGCATTTGCGGGATTGTTATCGATAGGTTGTAGTTCAAATCCCTGCCTGGGCAGATATTTGGTTTGCAATTCCTGCTCCACCCGCCCCCTAACCAACTCAGCTATGATGGGTACAATGACAGTACACTGTTAGTGGCCTGATTGAGAAGATTAGATGGTGAGGGAGAGGATTGGGTGTCCCTCCCTCTCCTCATATGCTGAGGCTGAGAAAATGAAGTCGCCAGCCTTTCATACGTACGTCTGCTTCTCAGGCGACAGTCTCCAGAGGCTGCTCTTCTTCCCGTCGAAACGCATTTGAATATCTCCATAAGTCGTTTAAAATGATCCATGTTTTCGTATTGCAGGACAGTTGTTTCAGCTGGGACGATCTTCTGCTGAAGAACAACAGTGAACTGCTCAACAACATCGGAAACTTCATCAATCGGTAATTTTGAGATCTTCAATCAAAATTCACTTCAATCGAAATTCACTTCAGTTTATTAGTCAATCAACGTGCGTTAATTCTTTGCATCATTGTTGTTCATGTAAGATAGCAAGTGCTTTAGTACTTAAAATGAAATTTGTCTTTAGAAATGACTTACCTCGTGTGCTGCGGTAACAATTTGTAACATTGCTACAATTTAAATTATCATTTTGTGTCATAATATGAAAACAGACTTGTGCGAAATTTCAATGAATAGTTATAAAGCTGTGGTAGAATTAGTCTCTAGGTAGATGGTTGTAGTGTAATCATAATATAAAAAAATATACGAAAGTTGTTGAATGAAAGAGAGTCTGTCTCAGTAATGATGTGTAATGTAACATTAATTGTAACATAACAAGGTGTAGTGTGATATGGTGTCATGTGATTTTTGAAGTAAACTCTCATGGAATAATAGGTCAGTTATTGTGGGACTATGTGGGAATAGTCTTCTTCTGGTTCTCTGAGCACTTCCTAGGCAGGATGAACTGTCCACCATGTTGCACTCCATTTGCTATTGGGCATTTCATTTGCGCTTTCCATGTCCAACTTTCATCATCCAATGCAGCATCATCTGTCTTGGTCTTCTAGTAGTTCACCTCCCTGTGATTTTTTTCTTCGATGGCCATTATTAGTGGCCAGTCTCCTCAACAATTGTCGGATCCATTTCCTTTGTCTCTCTCTTGCGTTGTGTGTATCAGAGCTCATTGCTTTTTCACACATCAGATTGGAAAGGAGACTGTGTCCTTATGTTTTATTAGGGTTGTGCGAAATCACTCCGCAATCATTTATTTATTTATTTTAGCTAAGTAATTATGATATAGGTAAGTAAGTGAGTAAGTAAGTAAGCAAGCATTTTCTTTGTGTTATTTCTGTCCAGATGATTTTCTGCATTCTTCTCCTTGTCCACATTTTGAAAGCCTCCATCCGGTCCTTTTAAATCCCATATGAGTGAGTAGTACTGAAAATTACAGTGTTTAGCATGTGTTTCACCGAGATCCGTCTACGTTGAATTTGTTTGCTTTCCAGCGCTCTCATGTTTATTTCAAACAACTTTGATGGCCATCTGCAACGAATCACTCTGAATGCAGTGGACAAGGAACTTTTGGTGAACGTTCGAAGAGAGCTAACGACCTACATTGACAACCTGGAGCACATCAGGTTGGAAAGGAGATTGTGTCTGAATGTTTTTTTATTAGGGTTGTGCGAAATCACTCTACAATCATTTATTTACTTATTTTAACTAAGTAATTATGGTATAAGTAAGCAAGTAAGTAAGCATTTTCTTTGTTACTCCGCTTGCAAATGCACAATGGGACATAAAGCATTGTTATAATACATCGAAGCAATAATTGTAATTGGGAATAATAGGTGCAAATTAAATCACAAGTTGAATGAAATTTTCGTATGAAGCAAGTCATCTACGGATACAGCAATTCTGGTGAAAAATCCCTTTCCTTGGGATATTTCTTTCCTCGATATTTGTGCATTGCTGCGGTTCTTCAGTAAGTTGCAAGTTGTCCAGCAGTTTGCTGTTTATCTGGTGTTTAATAAAGCAGTATGCTGTCAGAAACTAGAAATCATTGTGGAATGATTTATTAAGATGTTGTTGTTTGAGTCACATTCTTATAGTGATTTTGTTTTTGCAATATAGACTTCGTGACGGATTACGCAACATACTCAGTATCTCAACTCTAGGAAATCAGTACATGCAGGCAAGCCAGCCCTGGGTACTTGTAAAGGGCTCAGCTGCGGAAAGGTAAGTCTGTGTGTACGAAAAAGTCAGAGTCTATGTACAGTTTCACTACGTGTTTTGAATCGTCGATTTGACACTGCATACTTTGAGGTAGTCTAATTGATTATAAAATAGATTTAGAGTTTGGGATATACAATTATACATAGTATCTACCAGTATGATTATTATTAAATGTTATTGCTTTTTTTTGTGTCAATGATCCATTTTCAACAAGCACAGTTTAACAGCTGCCTTAAAATGATATTTGATGAGCTTATTTGTGCCGTACTAAAGAGTAACAAGATTTTTTCCGCTACATGCTGACGTGTCCATAGCATATATGTAGACAAATAGTGTAGATAAATGGTTGTGAATTTGAAATTTCTCTGAAATCTCTTAAAAGGGAAAGAGGAGGTTCGGTGACCAGTCTGACGGCCAACCTGTGTTACCTGATCTCCGTGATGCTGTCGCCGTACATGCCAGAGGTGGCCGCAACCATACAGGAACAGCTGAACTGGACGAATGACCAGCATGTGCTGACCAATCAGTTTGTCTGCTTCCTGCCAGAGGGCCATTCCATCGGTGTGGTAGGCATCCTCGGAATAATATCCACTCGAAATTTTTTCTGCTTCTTTAAACTCGAATCTTTGTTGTGTGATAATAGCACGGCTGAGGTAATAGCACTGTGTGTTGAGAAAGGCAGAGAACGAAAAGAACGCAAGGTATTACTACTTAGGCCAAAAAAAATAATGTTGTGTTTCCGGTAACCCGACCGACCCTCTTTTATTGCCGCGACTCAAATAATTTTGTAAAATGTTTTTATTTGAAAAAAAATTTTATTAAAAAAAATTTTTATTACAAAAATTTAAAAACTTTTTTCTCCAAAATTTGTTTTGACATAATACGGTGACATTGCCTTCTGTATAGAGTTGGATCTTAGGCAAAAAATGTTGTGTTTCCGGTAACCCAACCGACTTACTTTTATTGCAGCAACTCGGAAAATTTTGTGTAAATTTTTTTATTTACAGTGACATTGCCTTAGAGTTTCACGCCTGCCTAACTACTTCCTGGTTGCCAGTCTTGAGAAACCTCTAGCCTTATCATTCTCACTTGAGTCACCTCTAACGGTGACTAGGGAAATAAATCTAGCAACCTCTAGGTGTAACTAGTCACTGGCTCGGTCAGTCTGTAACGACCACCAGCAGTGATGTTTTGTTCGCACTCATCTTCCCATTCCCTTCCCACTTTATCTTACCAGAAAAGATGTCAACAAAATGAAATTAATAGAATTGTTTTCTAGAGCAATTTTAGGTACAGACAGTCGGGAAATAGGCAGTTTATACTTGCTTAGAACACGTACTTTGCAAAAAAGAGTATTTCGGTATAATTTTTCGTATAGTCACTGTATAAAAATATTTTACCAAAATAAAAATATTTTTCGACCTACCTACCCAATTTTTTTAGCTCTGTTACCGGAAACACAGCATTATTTTTTTTTTGGCCTTAGGTGTAATGAGAACAAAAAGAACGAAAGGTATTACTGCTTAGGTGTAATGAGAACAAAAAAGAACGAAAGGTATTTCTACTTAGGTGTAAGGAGAACAAAAAGAACGAAAGGTATTACTACTTAGGTGTAATGAGAATGAAAAGAACGAAAGGTATTACTGCTTAGGTGTAATGAGAACAAAAAAGAACGAAAGGTATTACTACTTAGGTGTAATGAGAACAAAAAGAACGAAAGGTATTACTACTTAGGCGTAATGAGAACAAAAAGAATGAAAGGTATTATTACTTAGGTGTAATGAGAACGAAAAGAACGAAAGGTATTTCTACTTAGGTGTAATGAGAACAAAAAGAACGAAAGGTATTACTACTTAGGCGTAATGAGAACAAAAAGAACGAAAGGTATTACTACTTAGGTGTATTGAGAACGAAAAGAACAAAAGGTGTTATGAGAGCAAAACAACGAAAGATATTACTACTACTTATGTGACATGATGATCTGCTCTTGTCTCTTTTCAGCCAACGCCTCTCTTTCAGAAGTTGGACACAAGTCTCATTCAGCAGCTTAAGGAAAGATTCTGTGGGAAACAGGCCAAAGTGAGTTAAGCGCTGGTTCTTGCGAATCTGGTTCACGCAATAATCCACGTTACATAGATTTGTACTATATCCCCAATACTATTTACGTAATACAGTGTATCAGGTCACATGACCATGCAATGCCCGTAACATAACTATTCTTTTCTAAATACTTTTCTAGGTGCTATTCACTCTAAATAGTATTCACTCTAGATACTATTCACTCTTGTCTAGATAGTATTCACTTCAGATACTATTTACGTACAGTTTGCACATGCCATATCACAACGATTGTCTCACCATTGAGTCTGTGTAAATGAGTCAACACTTTATCTAGGAAGTTCAATTGAAAAGAACTCGGGTTTGGAGTTTGTGAATCTTACTTTTCATATATAGTCACGACAGCTAAAGTAACTTTTACGGTTTTGCAATTCACTTGGATTTGAAGTTCAGCCACAAAGACGTAACGTTAATTCTGCAAGCGAAGCATTCCCTTTTCTTTTGTTCCATTTAATGCATAGTGTACAGTTTTGGGTCTCCAGACAGACAGAATTTGATACTGAGTAGGGACCTTGAGCAAGTTCTTCACTGACAGTTGCTCAGTGCTGGTGACTAAATCTTAGCCGTTTTTTGTAATTGTAATTGTAATCGTACATTTATATAGCGCCACTTCAAGAGAACTCCTCAGAGGTGCTCCCGACCTGACACCAAACCACAATCAAAGAGAATGGTTTTTAAATGCTTGCGGAAAAGAGGCACAGAAAGACATTGAAGTTGAAGCCGTTATTAGATAGCGCTACAAAAGTAACAATAATATTGTGCAATACGCAGAAATGTATTTGTGCTGAAATTCTGGAGTATTTGTTTCAGACGCAGGGTCAGCCGGTCAATCCAGACCTCATCGAAAATTTGACGAAGGAAGTTGCACAGCAGGTAAAGGAAGAACTTACGAGATTGATGGTTGTTTTGTAAGGCAACAAAATGCTCTACATAAATGCTCAGATAAACTGTCTATGGTATTCATTCTTGATACTATTCGCTCAAGATACTATTCACTCTTGATACTATTCACTTCAGGTACTATTCACTGTAGATAGTATTCGCTCTAGATACTAATCACTCTAAATAGTATTGATGATGGGGTGGGGCGGTAGCGCATTGGATAACACGCTGGCGTGGAGAGCGAGTAACGAGTTCGAGCCTCCGTAGGGCGGACTTGCTTTGTAGGCTGCTATTAGAGTCATGTATTGCAGGCTGTCTGCTCAGTTAGTATAGTTAAGATTTGTGTCTTCTGTAATTTGCGTGTGTGTGAATTTTTTAAAGCATAAATGTGCACTGTAACCGGTTGCGGTCTGTCAATCGGATTGTGTCAACAAAGAAAATATCATATCATAATCACTCTAGCATACATTCGAGCATGTGGCTTTGGATGTGCCCTGTGCACTCCTCATATCTCTATCTTCTCTTTTTGGCCAGTGACAGATAGATCAATACACAAAGAAATGAAGTGATTCAGGTAATAGCTGTGAGCATTTGTTTGTTTTCAGGCCGACTTAGTGCGAAAGCTGAAGGAAGAGAAAGCAGAAAAGTCGAAGATTCAGGTTGAAGTGAAGAAACTCCTTGCCCTTAAAGAGCAGCTGGCGAACGCAAAGAAATGACTCGACTTCCGATCGTCTTAGACAATATTTCAAGTCGCTGCATTGGTTGACATAGGAAATGAATTTAAGTAACTCATTCTGTATCTAGTAGGGACGATACCAGTTTTAAAAAACTCTTTGAGATTTTTTGGCTCTGTTACGCTTCAAAGAAGCATTGTGGTGTAGTTGACCAGTTACAAACTGGCATTGCTTCCTTTGTTTTTTGTCACTATAATTTACAAGATGTAACTAGGTATTTTTAAATAATCAGTAGGCAGTATGAATCAGTATAATTGGATTTGAAGTGACTCTCAGTTGTTCTTCATTTGCTTAATAATTCTTTGGGTGAAAATTGCTTTTCTTTTATCGGTGTTGATATTACAACGGCTTCAAATGAACTCTCAGATTTGCATTGTCTGTAGGGAGGACAAAAATATTAAACTGCTCAATAGATTAAAGATTACATTCAAACTCGACAGAGTTGTTGGAATGCATCAATTGACGTGTTCTAGTCTAATCTAATCTAATTTAAAGCATTTGTAAAGCGCTTCTCACAGCAGAACTATTCAGAAGCACTCTCACCGTGACAGTGTTGAAAGCACTGAAAAATACAAGGGTAGATTGTCAAGTATAGATAACTTTTTCAGGTGCATGTATGCATAACTTTGCATATGCATAACTTTGCATATGCATTACTTTGCATATGCATAACTTTGCATATGCATAACTTTGCATATGCATAACTTTGCATATGCATAACCTGGTTGTATGGTTGTTCATTTGGAATGACTTTTCAAAACTGCGTCTGACCATGTATCAACTTTGTTTCATAAATCTCTTGACTTTCTTTTGCTGTGGCATGGCTGGGAGAGCTCCTGAGCAGGAATCTTGGACGGGTTGCTACATAGGCTCATAGAATGAATTAATGAATGAGCCTTATACATGATCTTTGAAGTACCATAACATGCTGTGGGCTTGTAGGATTTTTTTATTTGCCATGCTTGATACACGCACGACATAATTTATATGAATATAATTATAATCGTTACAATGTACATTTGTGGAAATATTTAGAAAGGACAGTCTTTTGAAATACTTGTCGGCTTTGAACGCATCGTCACAGATTACGTATCTGTATCCGTTTGTACGAAGGAAACGTCTCTTGGTCTCTCTTGGCCGATATTCATTCTTCTCTCTGTGCAGATCTTGCTCCTGTCTGTGTTTGACAACTCCTTCTAGGCCGTCGGTCAGGATCCTATCGCTGTCTTTGGTTATTACCGGTATTATTCTCAGCTTGTCAAGTCAACCGTACAATGAGTACACTGGCGACACTGTCTGTTTGAAGATCATGTAGTGGACTAGGAATTCATTGTTGTATGCCAAGTTTAAGAATTTTTTTGATTTAGATGATTTTTGTCCCCTTTTCGACCTGTTCATTCCTTTTTAGCGACCAAGTCTTGTCCTTCTAAGCTGGGAAGCCTTTCAATTTCAAATCACTTCACCAGCGATGTAGTGTGCATCAAAATCCATTGATTTGTGCACGTACTTCAATGCCAAAGCTGAATGGTTCAGATCCACTACAGCGTGAAATAGACCTCTCTTCTTTTTCTCTCTCATCGTTTATTCTTCTCTTGTAGACACCCTGGTGATGTCGACTGCATGTGCAATGAATACATTGACTACACACTGTTGGTGTGAAGATTCGGTAGTGAAGGAGAGGACTAGGAACCCATTGTTGTGCGCCAAGGTTTAGAAAATCAAGTTGGTAGCTTTTTCTTAACCATGGCTGCTTCCTTCTTTTGGTTAGCTCAGGGCATGCTTGTCTTCAATGCCACTCGGCGCTGAAATGTAATTGTCGGATAGCTTCCGGTTTTTCTCTTTTAAATCGCATGAACCGAGTGGAGAAGATGCGTGCTTTGTCTGCGCGAAGAAGGAACAAAGTCTTTCGTTCTTTCTAGCCACTCCTTTTTCCGTGCTAAAAATTCCTGGAAGTGAAACAAAGAGATCCGAATAAAGACCAGTTTATTATTATTATTATTTTGATTATTAATGTGTGTATGCTTATGTGTACTGAAGCACAAAGTAGTGTTTTTGAAGTACCTTGAAAAAGTGGTGATCAGTGGCGGCGCCAGGATTTCAGTTTCGGAGGGGCTGAAGCCCGCGGAAAAATTTTCCATTTTCGCCGCCAAAATTTCTGACGACTTTTTTTTTTTTTTTTTTTTTTTTTAGTCATTGACCAAAATCTCATGAAAATTTTCCATTTTCGCCGCCAAAATTTCTGACGACTTTTTTTTTTTTTTTTTTTAGTCATCGACCAAAAATCGTGGATTTTCTATGTAAAATAATTAAAATGGCCATTTTTTTAGGGGGGGGGCTTAGCCTCCTGTAGGGGGGGGCTTAGCCCCCCCCAGCCCCCCCCTAGCGCCGCCACTGGTGGTGATTGTATTATATTCTAGTGATCATTGTTGTTGTTGTTGTTGTATGTTTGCAAGCACCATAATATGACATTGATCACTTGGTGTGTATGTATGTGTGAATCTTTAGGCTATAGTTGTGAATGTATCAAGAAATTTGGCATAGAGTTATTTCTTCACAGAAGAGCTGACTTCCATTAGTTGTTGCTGTTAAAACTTTAATACCGAGTGTTTTAAGTGAATGGGAAACCAATACACTGAATACAGTGTTAAAGTAACGTTTGGGCTTAATGCCAGGCAATCGTCAATATTTACTGTGAAGGGCAGGGGTTATTTTAAGGAATTTTCTCAACTGCACATAAATGACGTATTTTGAGACTGGTCATAAGAAAGTCCTTGTCCCCAAAAGTTGAAGCAGCTTTTGGTGAGCTTTTGGTGAGCGCTCGTTAATAAGCTGGTGCTTTGCGCTTGGCCTTCGACTGAAGCTTTAGCTGTTTGAATATTATTAAAATTTTACGACTTTATAAAAATTCATATTAAAGATCAAAATCAATTGTTATGACAGAGTCCTCATCATGGCAAAATTTCCAAATGAATTAACGAATGAAATCAGCTAGACGTTCTTAAACATTTGGATTTTGCAATATCCTTAATCTACTAAAGATCCCTTAAAGAACCCTTACAGATCCTCTGCTGTTGCTGGAATTGGAAACAGCTCAGAAAGATTGTTAAGTGTAATAAAGTTAAATGGTCCTATGTTCCTGGACACTTCCAAAGTTTCGCTAGTAGGCCGTTGTAAGGGTACGTCTAACTGTTGCTTTTCTGCTCTGAAACCCTGGTCATTAAGATCAACATGATATTGTTTTGCTAAAGCTAAAGCTACCAGACAAGATGAGATATTTCCCCAAGTAATAAAATCTTTGAGCTAATTTCAAATTTAAACCCACTAACTTCGAAATACGATGTAAGACCGATAAATATCATTAGCAAACCTCGCATTTGGTCAATATTGATTGATAGGCCTATACTGACACCCACATCAACACGAATATGTAATGTTTAGGGCCTTTAGGCTAATAGCAGTTTTAACCAGGAGCCGCGTCGCCGATCTACATGTAAATGATATTTCACCACACCATGACTTGGCTTAGGGTACGACTGCTGGAAATTTTATATAGTACAAGCTCTGGTGTCATTCATTCATGAGAACCAGAATGTGTGCATTCATGAGAACCAGAATGTGTGTGTGAACATAGCCGCAGACTTGGTCCTGTGTTTGGGGAAACGAACGAGCGACCGAAGGACAATAATTTCCAATGCACGAGCACCTAGCTGGGTAGGGGTTTTGAAAGGTGATGTACCAATCCCATTTTCGAATTTTGTTTAATTTCCACACTGCACTGGTGGTATTCTAAGTTGTTATTTAGCGAGGTTGCTCATCATTTCAGTGCTGATAGTCATGGTTTAGGACTTTAATTTAAGTGTCCCGTCCCATTGTTTAAATATTTTTTACAATATTATAATGGCAACTTTTAGACTGTGATCTTAAAAAAATTGCTCACAAATTTCACGCCAAAAGGCATTGAGACTTCAATAAATGCCCCTCCTCATTGTTTACATTTCTGAATTTCCACACTGTAACTGTCATCTGAACAAAATTGCTCTTTTTAAATGCTGACAGCTAGCCTATGGCTTTATTTTTGTGTTTAGAGAGTCTCCTCCTTATTGTTTAATTTTTTCATTTGCACGCTGTTAATCTGGCACTTAAAGCTGTCATTTGAAAAAATTACTTATAATTTTCTTTTCTCGTTCAATGTTTGAAAAAGTCATTTGCCCACTGTTGTAATAGCATTTTAGGCTGTTACCCTGACAAATTCAATCATAATTTGGTGCTCAGAGACGTGGTTTAAGACTTGAATAATTCCCCATACCTGTATCTTAATTTATTTTAAAATTTACACAACGTATAATGGTGGCAGTTTAGGCTGTCATATGTATCAAAATTGATAATTATGGACAGGCAGTGGATAACGCCGTAGAAATCCATAATAATGCTTGAGATAATATTTCTGAAATATTTGGGGGATATAAGATATAAGCATCTCCATCACCACCACAAGTTCAGAGTTCCGTTCCTCGATCCTATCCCATCTAAGTCTACACCTCTGTGCGAGAGGCTAGTTCAATAACATAGGCCTACGTGTATCTTTTAGATTCTGAGGATGGTGATTTTTGGATGGGATCACATAAACTCAAAAAGGGTGCGTGTAATATGGGGATGTATGGAGAATTTGGAAGAAAATTTGAGTATGCATTGACCTGCAATCCTACATCATGTATGTACATGTATGTAGCCTATTGGATAGCCTGTGTGGCTGAAAGGCTAGCTCAGTCTGGATGTCTGCCTGATTAATTCTTTTCTTTCCATCGCCTGTCTCCAGTTAGATACTTGGGTTGTTATATTATTGTAGACTATTTTGCTTTATGCGTCTGACTGTCTACGTTCCTCCCTGCTTCAGCTTGTCAGAGTAAGCGGCAAAAGCAGGAGAAAGTAGACTACGATGGCCAAGAAGTTGTCATTATGGTATGAAGGATAACCCCGGCCTTTACAACTCTATCAGGATATCAACCTACAGCAGGCCTTGAATCTGCATCCGCCCATACATTTAGCCTACTGCAAATTCTTCTGTCTGCAGCCTATGTGTGATTTTTAGCATAACCTTGTCTTCGATTACATCACCCATTTTTCCCGCTCTTATTTCATGCACACGGGTGACCTTCGCCGTATCGGTCGCTTGACTTGAAAACTGCATGTAATCACCATATCTATTATAGCTCACGCCAAATTTCAACAGTCCGGCCTGCTCTTTTCCTGAACATAAATATCACCCAAATAAACCGCCTCAAAGATGTTCACTTTGGGCTGTTACTATAATGTTTGTGTCCAACTTTTTACCACTAACTTCTCGTCGGTTCACGCAACAAGGCAAAAAGTAACTGCACAAGATCTGATTTTCAACTGCACAAATCTCTTTCCCAACTACACACTTTGTGTCCAGCTGCACGTTAAAATAACCCCTGGTGAAGGGTAAGTTACATCTGTTTCTTGGCTTTATGGCAAGTAGGCCCTATGTCCGATTTCATCATCATCATGTCCATCCTCATTGCTACGGATCGGAGACCAGAGCCAACGACGTCAGTTTCCTCCATCCCTCTCTGTCCCTTGCACTTTTTACACAAATCGACATCGCCATCCACTCCTCCACATCGTCCATCCAATGTCTCCTCGGTCTTCCCTGCCATATCCTGGATGATGTCCACATGGGACCCACATTCCCATATTATACTCGAAAAGTGCCAGCTGCCCATGAGAATATGGTGGGGCGAGTCAGAACAGTGTAGGATAAAATTATGATCACGTCGAGCGTAGGCTCGTGCCGCTAGTCGTCTTTTATGACATGACCCGTGTTAGTAGTACTAGACTGGTAGTAGTGCATAATTATTATTATCGTCCTACCCTGTACTCCTTATCTTTTCGGTTCATCAGTCGTCTTCTCTTGCACGCCTACAGACAACAGACACGTGACAGCTGCAGCCGTTAGATTTCAGGAAAGATAAAAATGGCCGCAATACTAACAGACGGACAGAGAGATATACAGACGGACAGAGAGATACGGACGGACAGAGAGATACAGACGGACAGATAGACACAGACGGACAGAGAGATCCAGACGGACAGAGAGGTAGTCTACTGCGCTTGTCAGATTTCGATTTGGTCATTGCAGTCATAGGCCTAGGTCTACTTGGGGACACGCACAGACAGACAGATAGACAGTGCCTGCACAAACTGCTGATCAAAACAGGATCAATGAAGATCGATAAATGAACATAGGAAAGCTCGATTCGAATCATGCCTATATCGCATAAGACGGGACATCACCAAAGCAGATATAAGTGAGTTTCAGCTGATGCTGTTTCTTTCGTCGAAAATTCAATTTTGAGTCCACTTGAGAATTTCGCAGCTCAAAACTGATCACGCAATCTCTGAGTTTCAATTTATTCTCATAATACAAGATGAAAAGTTCATAGATGTTTTCATGTTAGTGGTGGTGGTGGTGGCCGTGGTTATTACGGTGTTTGGCGATGATGATGATGACGATAGTTATGTGAACGGAAGAATGGATGGATGGATGAATGGATGGGTGGTTGGATGTATGAATGAATGGATGGATGGATGAATGGATGGGTGGGTGGTTGGATGGATGCATGAATGAATGGATGGATGAATGGATGGGTGGTTGGATGTATGAATGAATGGATGGATGGGTGGTTGGATGTATGAATGAATGGATGGATGGATGGATGCACGGATGGATGGATGCATGAATGAATGAATGGATGGATGGATGGATGGTTGGATGGATGGATGGATGGATGGATGGATGGATGGATGGATGGATGGATGGATGGATGGATGGATGGATGGATGGATGGATGGATGGATGGATGGTTGGATTACATGATATAGCTTAACACATTGATGGAAGGATGGATGGATGGATAGATGGATGGATGGTTGGATTACATGATATAACTTAACACATTGATGGAAGGATGGATGGATGGATGGATAGATAGATGAATGGATGGTTGGATTACATGATATAACTTAACAATGGACGGAAGGAAGGATAGATGGATGGATAGATAGATGAATGGATGCAGTGGCGTAGGCAAGGGGGGTTTCGGGGGTTAAAGCCCCCAATTGGCTCCGGAAAAGGTTTTTAAAGGTTATCTATCCGTTTAAATAAGGAAAAATAAAATAAAACATGGTATCCGGTCATAAACCCCCACCTCAAAAATTCCTGGCTACGCCACTGAATGGATGGTTGAATAACATAATATAACTTAACACATGGATGGATGGATGAATGGATGGATGGATGAATGGATGGATGAATGGATGTATGGATGGATGAATGGATAGATAAATCGTACGTCGAAGTATAGCCAGAAGATGAATACGAGATGACAGACGATATAGATGACACCGAAGGCAATGAAGACATCTCGTTCCATTTCGATCATGAACGTCGTTCCATATTTTGTGAAGACAGTTACAACCGCATGCCATATGCAGACAACGCAGAGGATGACGAGCGACAACAGCACGTACTTATCCTATTGTAGCAACGACAACAGCACGTACTTATCCTATTGTAGCAACGACAACAGCACGTACTTATCCTATTGTAGCAACGACAACAGCACGTACTTATCCTATTGTAGCAACGACAACAGCACGTACTTATCCTATTGTAGCAACGACAACAGCACGTACTTATCCTATTGTAGCAACGACAACAGCACGTACTTATCCTATTGTAGCAACGACAACAGCACGTACTTATCCTATTGTAGCAACGACGACAACAACATGATGATGACAACGCCTAAGAATAGGTATAGGGGACAACACTGGCACATTTAAGACGTCATCATCATCATCATCATCATCGTCGTCATCATCATCATCATCATCATCGTCGTCGTCGTCGTCGTCATCATCATCATTGTCATCATCTCTTAGATGAAACTCATATTGGTGAGAATGTAACATAAGTTCCATATAATGATTTTATGGCTGGCATGGTGATTATCATCTCTGGCTACAGAGCTGTTTTAAAGGAATTTTTAGAACTGCACATCCTCTTCTCTCCTTTCTCGTCGCTTTTCAAAGGTTAAATTACTCCCAATCTGAGGAAAATGGCCTATTTTTTTACTAGTTTTAACTGCACGGAACGTGACGGAAGTGCTTCTACAACTGCACGAATCCATTTAGAATTGCACATTTTGGGTAAAAATGCACGTTAAAAAATCCCTGTCTGGCTATAGCATACCCCGGTACTTTTAACCCTTTACCCGTTCATTTTTTCCCGTTAAGCCCGTTTTCTGCGATATTCTCAGCAGGGCTTTTTTCAGTTTTACACAAAATGTGCAGTTCTAAGTGGATTTGTGCAGTTGTAGAAGCACTTCTGCAAAGTTAGAACTAGCAAAAATGGTTATTGTTCTCCGATTGGATGTAATTTACCATGGAGGATGGGAAGGAAAAGAAGGGACTGTGCAGTTCTAAAAATTCCTTTAAAACAGCCCTGATTCTCGGGACGTAATCGTAATTATTGTAACCTTCAAATTTCCAAGGCGTCACTCTAAAGCCAAGCACAAAGCAAAAGCTTATCCACGCGCGCTGATGACAAGACGAACGCACCCACTGACCAACCTACAGGGCTTAAAGTGTGGCAGGACGGTCATGGACGGCGTCCATGCACTTATTGTAAAATCTGAACGCCGTCCAGCCACTTATTGGCCAGCAATGACTGGAAAGGTAAGGGGCGTCCAGGCACTTCTTTTGGAAAGTGTCCAGGCACTTATTTTTCCACACTTTAAGCACTGCCAACCTACCATGTACGTAAGATAGGATATCTTCGGAAGACTTTGGTTTATCACGAATTTGAAGGCAACCGATGTAAGGAGAAGAGTGAAAGACAGCTGGAGACGATTCTGAGGCAGATCAGGAGCCACAGCGAACGTCGCAAACGAGAGAGCACTGATGAAGAACTGTCAGCGATACAGAACAAAAACACAAATAATTGTATTGTGAACATGTATACAATTACATGCTACTGTGTAATTTGCCCATCCCTTTATAATATGAAGCACAGAGGTGAAGGCGCAAAATCTGACCTCCCGTTTGACAGAGAACTAGAAGAAGAATGTAGTCTATTAATACCGGTAGGCCTACATGCACAGTCTCGTCTTGGTATTCTGTTTAACACGCCATAATTCGCTGCCATCTCGCGAATAATTGGAGAGCAAACTTCGCGACATAGCCTACAGCTGCAGAGGATATCTTCGGAAATGGCAGCTTACCGAATAAATAATTAGGCCTATATTATCATCGAGATTTATAACCTATCTGATGCATAGACGTCTATATTACTTTAGCGCCATGTATCTAGATGTCTATGACTAATTCTATTAGGCTAACTAGTAACTATTAGTAGTGCTTAGGCTACACATTTTTTTTTATCAGAGTTGAACTGTAGGCCTATGGGCCTATAGGAATAATATTATGAAGGAATTCGATGGTTGCGTGGGTCACAGGGAGACAAAACATCGGTCTTATAAGCCATAGACTATGTCTTTAGCCGTTGTGAAAAAAGAGTATCTGGTTATAACTAGACACCGCAATTGTTATCACTGATTTATATACTATACTAGAAGACTATGGCTTTAGCCGTTGTGAAAGAGTATCTGGTTATGACTAGACATCGCAATAATTGTTATCCCTGATTTATATATCGCATGTATTCAAAGCGACGATCATCATGCGGAGAAATCCCAACTTCATCGACCGGAAGGGCGTCTGAACCCCGCCCCACCCTTTAAATATTCACGAAGGCAGCCATTAAATGCAGCGGAGTTAATTTCTCTCGGAGAGCAATGCGCTTCATTTTTAATGACGGCCATCACTCTACGATTGCGAAGCTGTCGTGTTTGCCACCGTCGTAGAACGACAATGGTGTCCGCGAAATGGAAACTAGTCCCGTGTATGAACACCGGGTGCGTCAAGATAGCTTTTAGGAGTTTCATGACAGGCAGTAAATAATAACTCAGATAGGCGCTACACAAACGCAATCTCTGCCACGTCTTGTAGGATTATCTGCCACTGTATTTTGATCAAAATAATGCAAGTCGCGGAAAGCTATGAATGGCCTAATAGCTTGCTAGGGTTATATGAAGTGTAATTGTAAAGAGGTAAATGTAGCATATAGCTAACGCCTACACCGGTTCTGGCTATTTTCCATAATATTTTGACATGGCACTTGACCCGTAATCAGAATAACAATCGTAAACTTCAAAGTTTTTAAATAGCTGAAAATAGCACCAGCTTATTCACGAGCACTACCATCCATGTAGGCTATGCAAGCAAGCATGTAGGCCTGTGTATCAATGGCCCTAATAATAACCTAGCTTATAGCTAGGCCTACTTGTTTCCAAGTCTTTGCCTCTGTACTATGGATTACTTTCCGTGTGCATATGGATATATAAAACGTAGATTTACACTTGGCATTTACTGCGTATCTGAGAAATAAAATGTTGCCTTTCTTATATCGATAATCTTCTGGCTGATACTATTTATAACGATGTCCAGCACTGTAAATAGGATATAGTCGCCCAGAGATCCATTCATTCCCTTTAAAAGTCAACTATCTAGCGTTGTACATCATAAGCGGAATTCTAAGAAGACATTTCCTTCGGCAGTTAAAGTAAGACGCGAGACTTAAAAGCCACGACATAATAGCCACGACATGAAGTATGGTATAGCCGTAGACATGAATCTTTCTAACTATGGCTTCATCGACAGAAGAAACGACAGATATTGGACAACAGTGCCAGGGCCGGCCTTACCTATAGGCAAAGTAGGCAGTTGCCTAGGGCGCCGCAGTCTTTGGGGGGCGCCGCGGCACCGGCTAATTTATTTTTTTACACTATAATTCTTTTAAACTCAAAACTTTCGCTAATGGAAAGAATTTAAAATAATTATGGATTCTTTGAACCTGTTCACTGTTCAGGTAGGCCTAATTCAATTTCAAGGACTGTATAAATTTTAAATCGACAAATAAAATTCGATTTTTAACGACATTCCGTAGGCTATAGGCCTACTCTTTGCTTTAGGAGACAGGTTAAAATACGCGACGCTCAATTTCGAGAGTGAAAATGTTGCAAGAAATGAAATGTATGAAATGGGAGTGGGCCTTGCTGAGTACGAAAATGAGATTACAACATTACAGCCTGCCCTTTATTCAGATTGAAATAAAATAGTCTAGTAGGGACGACGATGAAGAAAGGGCAGCAGCTGAGGCAGGACCGACCTAAGGTATAGGCAAAGCAGGCAGTTGCATGGGTCGCCATTGCAAGTTCTAGAGGGCGCCATTTCCACAAAGAAGGCGCCATTTCCACAAGAGTGTATTTTAATATTTTTAAACCTATACCATTCTTCACAAAATTGAATATTATATCCAGCCTTCAGTGCACTAATAAAAAAATTATAATGAATTACTCAGTTGAGCCTATAGGCCTACAAGACCGTAGCTAGGGGATGTTTTGGGTGTTTGAACACCGCCCCTCCCCTAAATGAAATAATGTAAAAATGAAATAATTATGCATTTGCTAGCACATGACAGTGTGTAATGTAATTTTGAAGCAGAAATTAGTCAAAAATTGCGGAAAATAGGGTTTTTTGGACGTCAGAAAATTCGACGACTAACAAAAGTCGTCAGAAAATTTCGACCAAAAAAGTCGCCCGCAGCGTGTACGCACCTCAAAATTCACAGTCAAGAAAACATCCCCCGAAATAAAATCCTAATGCAGGCCTATGCCTGAGGCGCCAAATGTATGCCTTGCCTAGGGCGCCACTTGGGCTAAGGCCGGCCCTGAACAGTGCATTGCGCTTCAAGCCACTGCCAACGCATACGTTTGCATTTGAGCGAGAATATTTTAAGCCATAGTAGGGTTAAGTAGGCTACATAAAAACGTCCGTCTAGAGCACAAAGCACTGACCCAACCAGATACCAAAAGGCAAGAAAATATTAATATAAAATATACATACGATCCACTACCATATAGGCCTATATATAATGTAAAATGATATACTGTCGTACATGTACAAATATAATTTATTTAATTATGTGGTCCAGTCAGTATTCGAAGTCTACAGGGTGGGCCCAAAAAAATACTAAAGTGGTGTAACTTTTGTTGTGTTTGAAATATTTTATGAAATTTGGCCATCATGTGTAAATATGAATTGTATTTAAGCCTGTAAAGTTTCATTTCAAAATTCATACTTCTGGCCAAGATATTGGCAAAAAACCTAGGGGTCTTTGTTTTTTGGCCCACCCTGTATATTGGTCACGGTTATGATCGACTCAACTATGATGAGTGCACAGATGACGTTAACTCTCGGTAGGAAGATCAGAAGGAGGATTGACCTTGCAGCGACCTTCGTAAGACGAGGATAAGGAACTGACTTCGCTTAAACCTCTTATAATCAGGAAAACTTAAAGACTGCTCCTCCTCCTCCTCCTCCTCCTCCTCCTTCTCTTCGTCGAATAATAATTGTTGCTGTTGTTGTCATCGTCGTTGTCATCGTCATCAACGGCATTATCGTCATTGTCATCGTCGTCATCACTATCCTCCTCCTCCTCCTCATCGTCTTCGTCATCGCTGCCGCCGCCGCCGCCGCCGCCGCCGCCACCACCACCATCATAATTATCATCATCATCATCGTCGTCGTCATCGTCATCGTCATCATCATCATCATCATCATCATCATCATCATCATCATCATCATCATCATCATCATCATCATCATCAATATCATCAATATCATCAATATCATCATCGTCATCGTCATCGTCATCGTCATCGTCATCATCATCATCACCACCACCACCACCACCATCATCATCATCATCATCATCATCATCATCATCATCATCATCATCATCATCACCACCACCACCACCACCACCACCACCACCACCACCAGCATCATCATCATCATCATCATCATCATCATCATCATCATCATCATCATCATCATCATCATCATCATCATCATCGTCATCATAGATGTGATGGGTGAAGTGTCTCTTCTCGAGCCATATGCCCGACCAATGGATAACTTTCGCATATATCGAATGCATACAGTCATATAATTATATATATATATATATATATAATGCATACACGTCTATACAAATATCAATAAAACGTGTCGCATAGGTCTACTGTAGCTCCGGCATTGTTTCTCATTCGGCCAGGAAGTCCCTTGAGATTGGCCATCAACGCCCAGACTTCTTCAATATTCTTGCAGCGGGGTCGTCGTTCGCGCCGACGTTTTCATGACCCAAGAGACTTCACGCCGGAAAATTGAACTTCTCACCAGTCATGCACTTTCATACGGAACACGGAAGCATATCCACGATGACAGACAGACGTGCGCAGAATAACACATTCCACAGGACCGACGTACCATAGACTGTGTGGGATGAATTTTATTGGAAATCCTTAGATCAGAATCGCACGTCGCTGGAATGATCTCATTATTATTATAGCAGGAATTTACGATGCAAGCAAGTGAAACCTGGGACTAATATCGAATTTCAGATATAATTACATGCCTGCATGCAATTTACGGATCCACGGCGAGTCGGAACAACAGAGATCGCGAGGAATTCATAATGAGCTCATCATCATTACAGCAGAAATTAATGATGATTGATGAAAGTTAAAATCAGTCGCAAACACAGATGCCGCCAAACTTCGATGTTTGTTTGCAATATTAATATGATAATAAAAATCCTCACAGGTAATTTTATACTTTGCAAAACATAATCATTATTCGTCAGTCTTCCTTCAAAGACATAATATTATAATTAATTAATTAATTACTGTCAATAATTATTATTGATTGAAGAGTTTGTTATGTAAACAGGATGCGAAATTTTCCGATTCCCCCGATTATCGTCCAAAATCCAGTCCAACAACATTAGATAAGGAATTTCCATCCCTGTATTTAATAGGTCCTTGGATTACGCTCGAACTCTGGCAGTGCCAGTCCCGAGCAGGAATAAGGGAGGAGGGCAACGTTAATAATATCCACTATCGCAGCTTTCCTGCTGCTACTGCCACTGCCATTGCCACTGCCACTGCCACTGCCACTGCCACTGCCACTGACACTGCTACTGCTACTGCTACTGCTACTGCTACTACTACTACTACTACTACTACTACTACTACTACTACTACTACTACTACTACTACTACTACTACTGCTGCTGCTGCTGCTGCTGCTACTACTACTACTACTACTACTACTACTACTAGACTATAGCAATAGTAGTAGTATTAGTAGTAGTATTAGTAGTAGTCTTCTACTACTACTAGCCTACTACTACTAGGCTATAATTGCTATAGTCTAGGTCTTACAAGTTCTACACCGAGAATTTATCTTGATTTATAGCTAATAAGATAGTGTTCAACTCAGTTGCATAAATTACAGCCGTGCAAAGGGAACGCCATCCTGAAACGTTAAGAAAAGAGAATTTAAAGAAGATTCAAGTTTTCTCATATTAACCATAACAAGAAAGACATTCCAGTAGAAATATCCGGGTCTTCTGGCCGCCCGACACGTGACAGATAGAGCCGGATGAGATCGGTTTGAACTGGAAAATTCTTGCGTCATAAGTTTTCGAGAGACTTCGATGTGTTCGTGCAGTTTCCATTCCTAAGACAAGAAAAGACGAATGCAGGCAGATACAAGCCGTGCTTTCCAATGTGAAATAGCGGTTTCAGTGTCCAAGGTTGCGCCTTTTATTTTAGAAACTCCGGCCGTCATTATTCGAAGTCGCAGCTTTCGTTGCCACGTCGCTGCTCTCAATCCAAGATCTTCTGCTTTCATTTCGCAAATATTCCATGGCCTAAATATAAGCCCAAGTGTTTATAAAGGAGATGGGATAGGTAAGCGTAAGGCCTGAGACCGTAGGCCTAGGCGTAAACGTTCAGGTGTAAAAGGTGTCACAAAACATATCAACTTGTTTTCACTCATCTGTCTCCACCTTTTAGAAAGTTTAGGCTATTTTACAAATCACTCAGAGGCGCCGTTAGGCGTACGCAGTTACGCAAGTGCGTACAGCGCGGAAAGGCAAAAAATAACAAATTGTAAATTAAAGCGTGAAATATTATAAGCGATGAAATTCTATTGAATCTACCGGTACTTTAGTAGTGGACCACGTAGGCTACACTTCTCACTCACTGCATGCCCATTAAAGATCGTCATAACAGTTCATAACTTCATTTCGCGTATGATTATTTTGTGCAAGTTGTGCGTACAGAAAAAGTGCGTACAGAAGTTGTGCGTAGGCCTACAGAAAAAAGCGCGTACAGAAAAAAATCCTGGCGGCGCCGCTGAAATCACTGAAGTCTTTATTCTTGATCTGTTGCAAGACTGCATGGATTCTTTTAAATTTAGAACTGCACAGTCTCATCTTCCCTTCCTATCCTCCATGGTAAATTATTCCCAATCGGATCACCATGACCGTTTTTTAAACTATTTTTAACTGCTCAGAAGTGCTTCTACAACAGGATTGGTAGCGCTCTTAAGTAGAGTTCTCAAAGGATAGCCATAATATTATAGGCTATGCTACGTGTATAGAAAAATGATTGAATGAACCTGCAGCCAAATCCTCCTAAATTAAATAAAAGGAAGCGCTGCATCAGGTACATGCTCTATGAATTATTGTCATCGGGACAACTGGCGGTCAGTACTGTTGCTAATAGAACGACTCAGCCGGTTTTAGGCAGAAACTATTTGGCTGGTAGAAGAGATTGGATTACTTAGCCGAGTATGGGATAAAAACGCACCTGCTGATCGACGAAGGTCTGAATGTTGATTCCACTCATTTCCTCCTCGTCTGGAATTATGTCGATCTCGGTGTCTGGTCGCTCACTCGTTATCGTTACCGTCAGATCCTACGGACAACGGGAATGGAACGCGTGTTAAAATATATGTATAGCGAAATTAATGTGACTTTATGTTATTCTGCGAATATTTATATATGTATATATACATGTATGTATGTATGTATGTATGTATGTATGTATGTATGTATGTATGTATGTATGTATGTATGTATGTATGTATGTATGTATGTATGTATGTATGTATGTATGTATGTATGTATGTATGTATGTATGTATGTATGTATGTATGTATGTATGTATGTATGCATGTATGTATGTATGTATGTATGATGTATGTATGTATGATGTATGTATATATGTATCTATGTAGGTTTGTATTTAAGCAGAGTGAACTAAATCATAAATTATGTTGTCTATATATATGGGCCTATATCTTATAGTTAGTATCATATAATCTTCGTCGTTGTCGTCGTCGTCGTCGTCGTCATCATCATTTCTACCCATATAACTGAAAGGTCTTGGCATCTCTTACATATTTAATCATTTCCGTCGACGTGTTTGCAAGTCTTTGTGGCGAACTGTAAGAGTCGAGCTTTCGATGCAAATGCAATTGCTTTTTATAACGCGTCGCACAACAGCATTACCATAACTCACAAACGCAGTGAGGAAATAATAAGTGCATTTATATAGAGCTTTTAAATATACAAGTTGCCCGTTTAGGATGATCAATTTATTAACTGGATTTTGTTCTTGGAGTTAAGACCTTTGGTGAAACCGAATGGCCTACAGCGATAATGTTGAGACCAAAGTGATTTTTTATGTCAAGCTTATGTTATGTCGTGCGTTGGGGTATGGCTACATGCACGTTACTTGCAGCTGGAGTTTAGATGTCCACCTGAACGTCGAGTGGAAAGTCGTTGAGTTCGAGGTTTTCCATGAACACCCCGCGCACCCTTCTCCTCTCGTAGACGTACGCCTCCGATCGGTGATTGCAGGCGGCTGTTAACCAGGTCGCCTCCTTCGTTTCGCTCAGGATGTTATCAATGTAGAGAAGCGGATTCCAGTAGCGAGACAAGTCGAGCTTCTTCAGCTCCTACACACGTTACGAGAATAATATTGTAGAAAATAAATTAAATGTCCAGACGTTGATTTATTATGTTGTGTTGTACAAGTTTTGTTTGATTTCCAATTGACACAACCAGTGGCGTAGGAATTTTTTTATGGGGTGGGGATTGGTGTTTTTTGACCTGGCCGGATACCACTTCTAACACCAACCCAACAGTATTGCCGTAAATAAAAAGGGAATAAAGTAACAAAGGGAACAAAGTAAGAAAAACAATTGTTACTACAAGCAGTTGTTTTGCTTTTCTTATTTAAGTGGATAAATAACCTTTAAAAAAACTTTTTCCCTAGACCAAAGGGGCGGGGGTGTGTTTAATCCCCGAGGCCTCTCCTTGTCTACGCCACTGGACACAACGCGGAATGATTACAATTCACAAGTTATTAGAGGAGCCTAATTGAACTGCTGGCAGCCATGCAAGGTCCCCATCACGTCCTATACTGCTCAGTTTACCATCTCCATCTGCCGATTGGAAGGTTGAGTGGACCATTTGGAGGGTAGCGGGAATCGACCCCGCATCCCCGCGCTCTTCGTGCTACAGGGTTTACCATTGCTCCAAACCCCTCCTCCCTTGCATAGATGCTGATTTACCTCTGGAGCCTTTCCGTCAAGAGTCGGTTCTCTCCACTTCGCCTGGATGTATGTGTCTGCACTGTACTGCTCCTTCAATGTATCGATCTCTCCGATCTTCAGGAAGACGACCCGCAACTCGATTATGACCTACGTCAGACATACAGTATATTGTATATTATAATATTATATATACTATACAATTATCGTATATATATATATATATATATATATATAAAGAGAGATAAAAGAGACAGAGACATTGCAAAGACAGAGAGACAGAGTCAGAGTGAGATAGAGAGAGAGACTGACAGACAGACAGATAGATAGACAGATAGGCAGATTGGTCGACGAGTGTGACATTGCAGCACCAACCCATGCAAAACACACACACACACACACACACACACACACACACACACACACACACACACACACACACACACACACACCCACACACCCACACACCCACACACACACACACACACACACACACACACACACACACACACACACACACACACACACACACACACACACACACACACACACACACACACACACACCCACACACACACACACACACACACACACACACACACACACACACACACCCACACACCCACACACACACACACACACACACACACACACACACACACACACACACACACAATAGAGCCAATTAGATTAAATAAAGCAAGATAAGAATGCGAGTGCGAACTCACTGCACAGGCGCCACATAAATGATCCAAATGCTCACAGACATATGGAAGCGGACAGAGAGACAGATACAGGGACTGACAGGACTCACAGGAACACACATACGATTACATAACGGTACACAAAATTACATAACGTTACACACACAATGATATGAACTCTCACACAATTAGCCTACATAACGTTACACACAATAATTAGCCTACGTAACGTTATACACAACTACATAACGTTTACCACATTTCTTTTAAAGTTCCTTCACAAAATTCAGATCAATATTGCCACATTATAGTTTAAAAATGATAAATAGTCTTGCGATAGAGATAGAAATCCATCTGCTTAATAAGCATTTAGCCAACTTGAAAACAAACAGAAGTCTATCTATCGGCAGAATGAAGTCTCCCCGAGGAGAGATCAAATTGATCAATCCCATGGAGGATTCAATATTTTCTCCCCGTAGACTTTGTCCTACAATAATAGTCTTCTTTTGGGGTGAAAAGATTCTAATAGATCCTCCCGAGGGGATTCTGTTCCGAAATAGATTCACTGGAATTGGGGGAAAGCTTTAAGTGGAGACTCTATTTCGGGCGATGTAAAAGCACAAACACACAGAGGCAGACACAGAAAGAGACGGAACCAAACAGACAGACAAACAGACAGACAGACAGACGAAAGATCAATAAGCATGTACTGAAGCGACTGTTGCAATGAATGTATTCGTTTATATAGCGCCTTTTTGAAGAGCATCGGAACGACGATAAGAAGCCGAATGACAAATGACTTTGTGCCAACGAAGAAATAAACGACATGGATGAAGGGAATGCGGAGATAAACCCGCCTTCGTTCGCCTCTGCGCATCGTCATGCCCTAAGTGATACATCGTTCGTTGGCTTAGCAACGACGTTGCCATGGAAACCGTATACGTGGTTAGATTAGTCCTAACGCACTAACAAACAGACGAAAGTGGGCCTGATACCACATCGCCATTGGAAACAGAATATCTCCATTTGTCAATGGCGAACGTCTAACTATACACCGACCCATATATTGTATGATCATTTGAAGAAAGCTTTCCCTAATCATGAATGAATGTGTCTCTAACCTATTCACGATTCAATGAATTATATAGCGCCATGACAATGATGCGCAAACATCAGCTAATGGTCGCTAAAAGTGACGAATCAGAATGCTTGTGAAAATGACATTCGAAGTCTGAGTTTGCAAAGCAGCCAGAGAACCAGATGAATGAATAAATGACAAATAAGATAAATAGATCTTAAGATCCAGTGGATTCCAGCTCACATCTGGTACCAAGTTTTTATAGGCTTCTCGCCCTCTCTCGGAGTAGGCCTAAGTGTGCTGGTCGGCCGCGTTCTTTTCTAAGTTAAGACTAGGGCTATATAGAGTTGTAAAGGTTCATGGTTAAGGTTACAGTACTATTCTCTTGGTGAAGTTCGAGCAAAGTACCAAGACGTCCTGAGCTAGTAGTATATAGCGCTATAATAGCTAAGGCAGTGTTCAGTCTGTCTTTACCATCGCGGTCTGCAAGTCGGATTTCTAATTGACAAAACTGGCAGTCAATGGTGACGAATTCGGCTTTTAAATAAGAAACAAATGCACTGTGGAACAAAAATAGCCATAAAACTGGATATTTTCGCCACACCATTACAAAATCATACGTACAGATTACGGACCCGAATTCAATAAAATCATGCATGTAATAAAAGTCTTACCTTTTCTTTTCTTCCCCTGGCGACTTTCTCCTCCTTGATGGACCCCATCACCCCATTCGGCCGCCCCATCGCCATGGGTGACCCAGCATTCGCCATCGAAACCCCAATCGACGACGGTCCATCCCCCTTCTGCCCCCCGTGCCCACCCTGTCGACCCTTCCCATGTCCCTGCTTCCCGCTCGGCTTCCTCGCATCCCTACTTCCCCGCTGGGCGTTCGTGTTCTCCGTGAGGGCGCCCCTCAGGGCCTCGAGGGTCTCGATCAGTCTGTCCCTCTCGCCTGACGCTACTCCATCGATGTTGAGGACAACGCTGTCCTGTGGCCTCGATGTTGTCCTCTGCTGTCCCTTGAACGAGGAGGACGTCCTCGCAGACGCCAGAAGACCATTCTCCGATGACTGAGATCGACTTGACCAGCTCGTCAGGTAGACCGTGTCGCTGTCGTCGTTGTTCTCGTAATCATCGTCGTCGTCATCGTCGTCATCATCGTCCATCGTTCCACAGTGAAGAAGCTGTAAGGTAGGACATTGTCAAATGCTTTGTCGTTATCAAAAAGATAATCACCATTGTTAAGCTTCATTGTTCGATGATGTTTGTCATCGTCAGCAACTTCATTGTGCTCATCTACTTCATGAGAAGAACAATCTTTGTGATGATGATGATAACGACGATAATAATTACAGTAACAACTACAATGCTAGCAGCAGTAGTTACGATAAAGGAATAGATAAAACAATGGCTATGCAGATGAAAATGATAACAGCTCAAACATTGACCACCATGGTCATACTCGCAATCCAGATATCATAATAACGATGCTAATAATGACAGAAGGAGTGATTATGTGAAAGTTTGACATTGCGCTTTGCTAGATTGCATTACAATGTCCTATATTGTGTTAGGCATACGTGGAATTACATAGCAATGACATAACAATGACTTGCATTGCAATAATTATTGCGTTAGTGAAATTGCATTACAAAGTCTTGCACAGAAATTGAGTTGAGTGAACTTGCATTAGGCCTACAATGTATTGCGTTGCGATTGCGTGGCGGGAAATTGCATTACAGTGTCTTGCATTGCAATTGCTTTACATGAAATTACAATACAAGGTCTTGCATTGCAATCGCGCTAGGCGAAATTGCGCAACAATGTCTTGCATTGCAATTGCTTTACGTAAAATTACATCACAATGGCTTGGATTGCGCGGCGTTAAATTACGTCAAAGGAATTGGTGTTCCACAGTACAACGCTACATAAACTTGCACAGAGCTGCATTTCATTGTCTCAGATGACATTACAATGAACATGATTGTCCACCGTACTTTGGCTAAGCTTGCAAGTTGCAGGTCTTGATTTACAACGCCGCCATGTTTGATAGACGGAGCGCAGCTTTTTTACCAATGGATCGTTACTCCGCGCTTACTCCATGGACTACTTTGCCGATCGCGCTGCGATACATTTATCTGGCGCCAGTGCACCCTGTGCGCCAGCGCTGACACCTCAGTCACTTTGTTGGTGCAGTAAAAAAAGTCGTCTCGGATTGCTGATTACTTGGTCGAGACGAGGGGCGGGTAGTGTGGGTTGGCTAGACGCAGGGTGTCTCTGGGGCTCAAGCCATGACGATGGAAACGTACAGATAAACGGACAAACAGACAGATAAAGGGACTGATAAGCAGGCATCGAGATTTAAAAGGAATACAACTATACATAAAAGACAGACAGACAGACAGACAGACTCGAGAGAGAGACAGAGGACGGGAGACAGAGACAGTAAGACAGAGAAACGCATAGATAGAGAATCAAAGACGTTAACAGGAATACAAAGACAGAGACAGACAGACCCAGGCAGGGAGACAGACAGACAGAGGCAGGGGGACAGACATGTAGTCGAGGTCTGGGAGTATACGAACGGATCTGTTGGAAGGAGAAAAGATAGAATCAGTTGCTGAGTCGTAGCATGAGAAAACAGACAAACAAACAGACAGATAGATTCACAGACAGACAGACAGACAGGCAGGCACACTGACAGACAGTGGGGTAACTGGGGTTCTTCCAGTAGATTATAGAAGTTAAGGAAAACAAATTAGACGACGAGGAGGAGAAGAAGGATGAGGTGAGGGGCTTAGAAGAAAGCGGAGAAAGAGAAGGGGGAGGATGAAGAGGATGAAGAGGACAATGAAGAAGTGCCAGAGGATGCGGAGAAAAAGAGAGGGTGGGGAGCTGGTGTGGTCGCCATTATTTCTCGTTAATGAGACAGGTCCAGTTAGGAAGCAGGAAGAGACATCAACCCCTCAGACTAATGCGCAGTAGAAGCAGACGAACCAACGGACACATAAGAGCAGGAGGAAGAGTAGGAGGAGGAGGAAGAGGAAGAGTAGGAGGAGAAGGAGGAAGAGGAGGAGGAAGAGTAGGAGGAGGAGGAGGAGGAGGAGGAAGACGAAGAGGAGAAGAAAGAGTAGAAGAATGAGAAAGAGGAGGATGCATAGGAGGATGTGGAAGTGGAGGAAGGGTAGGAGGAAGAGGAGAGGAAGAGTAGGGGCAGGAGGAAGAGGAGATGAAGAGTAGGGGCAGGAGGAAGAGGAGATGAAGAGTAGGGGCAGGAGGAAGAGGAGATGAAGAGTAGGGGCAGGAGGAAGAGGAGAGGAAGAGTAGGGGCAGGAGGAAGAGGAGATGAAGAGTAGGGGCAGGAGGAAGAAGAGGAAGAGTAGGGGGAAGTGCAGAAGGAAGAGTAGTAGGAGGAGGAGAAGGAGGAGGAGGAATGGCAGGAATGGAGCAGAAAGAGTAAAAGGAGGAAGAGGAGGCGGAGCAAGAGGAGGAGGAGGAGGAAGATGAGAAGAAAGACGACGTGGATTTTTTAAGGAGGGACACAATGCCTTCCTTCCATGCAGTGTTTAACCTAAACACTTCTCTCCAGAAATTACTCCCCTAACAGAACAATTCAACAAAAATGCTAATAATTATCAGTTGATGTTTACATTATAGTATTACATGAACTGTAATGATATAATTATATGACAATTTATACTATTTTATCAATGAATCAATCGATCATTTATATGTGTAACCAACCAATCGTTTTTACAATTTGTAGGTTTCAAATTACATTGTCAATGGGATATGCCAAAAGGTTAGGCACTGGATGGATCACCGACCCCCCCTCCACCCCAAATAGGGACACCTATGTGCAAGTAATATAAAGAGATGCGACGGCCGACAATTGTTGCGTAGCAAGACCGTGAATAGTTACAATTACTCAAAAGATCTTAACTATATTAGATATATCAATCCTCAACAAAAGTTAATAAGAACAAAATTGATAATGGTAATACATCTAAGTGGGAAAGCATAATATTGTGCACGCGTGAGCTGTTGATAAAACAGGGATAAGCTGGGATGGTGACGCATCTGAGAAGAGTACCCTCTGGTTACATGCTTCTTTTGCGTCATCTGTTGCCTTGTATTCAAACATTCTTTTTTTATTGCTCCCACGTCAATCGTACTCAAGACAGTTATATTTTTTAACAGTTCAGTAGACAACAAAATTGTGATAACAGAACATAGACAATGCAACTGACAGTTCATGGAATACAATGGTTCTTCCACTGAAGGAAAAAAATCCCGCCAGGAAGGGGCCCTACTTTCAAGATTAACCCTATAAGATGCTGGGAGATCAACAATTAGTGCTGGAAGATGATATTAAATTTTATATAATAAACAAATAATACAAAAAAGAAAGAAAAGAAAAGAGAAGGAAAGGAAAGAAAACAAAGAAAAGAATAAACGACAGTTAACTTCTATATTACTAGATACATAATTATATAATTTCTTTCAATCTGTGCTCTGATTAATTGTTTAAAGTGGGAGAAGGGTTTTACAGTTCTAAGAGTTCCCGGTAAATTATTCCAGATTCGTGGACCTTGATATTTAAGGGAGAATTTCCGTCTTCCATTCACGGTCTTGCTACGCAACAATTATCGGCCGTCGCATCTCCTTATATTACTTGCACATAGGTGTTTCTATTGGGGGGGTCGGTGACCCATCTAGTGCCTAACCCTTTCAAGAATTTATATAGCATCTCTTCAAGGAAACTACTCAGAGGTGGTCTCCACTCCAACACATTTTAATAGAACAGTTCCAAGTGCATGCGTAAGAGAACGACTTAGGAACAGCTGCAGCCTGCAGCTCAAGAGGAAGACCAGTCCACGATGCCGGGTCTACCGTGGCAAGTGCGCGACGTTGCATGATAGTGGTACGTGGAAATAGTACTAAACGCAGGGAGCGACCAATCCGAGTACCCGACACAGGCTGACACAGGTCAATTAGATAAGTTATAACGAGGTTTTGCTGGCATCGCGGAGGTGAACCTTTGTATTATACGCCGGCAGACAGGGAGCCAGTTCAGAAATTCCAGCATGTAATTAGATATGTGCTCGAGTTTCGGTATTTGACCTACAAGAAGCGCTGCCGAGTGCAGAACACGGTCAAGAGAGATAGAAATAGAGATGGATGGATTCATGGATGAATAGATGGATGTATAGATGGATGGATGGATGAATGGATTAATTTATGGATGGATAGATGGATGGATAGATGGATTTATGGATGGATGGATTTATGGATGGATAGACAGATGAATGGATGGATGGATGAATGGATGGATGGATGAATAGATGGATGGATGGATGGATGGATGGATGGATGGATGGATTTATGGATGGATAGAAGGATGAATGGATTGGTAGATGGATAGACGGACAGACAGTGATATTGATAGAGCAACAGTGTGGCGCTGACGCAGCTGCTAGAAGCACTGTAGGCCTAACAACCGAGGTGAATGTTCGGTGGACTTTATTATTTTGCGTCCCAGTCGACGACTAAAAGCTTTCAGCCTGCCTTCACTTTCTCTGCTCTGAATGGCAGAGACACGGAATGGAAAAGCAAAGCAAAGCAAAGCAAAGCAAAGCAAAAGCCACTCATCGTCCGCCTGTCTAACGAACTGCATCGTTTCTCGCCTGCTCTGAATGCAGCTCACGTGCGGTCCGTTCCTTGGTCTTATTGGTCGCTGCCTCTCATGCCTCCTACACTTGTCTGTCTGTCCGTCTGACTCAGTCTGCATCAACATAGCCCGACATTATTGTGTTTCTTTCATGGGCTTTTAGCGTCGACGAAACTACGAAGTTTTACGGACACATACGAGACGACAGAATCCATTCTCGCAGTCTAGACATATAATCCACTTCAAGATACTTACAATATACTTACATGTTGACATATAGGTCCACATACAAATATATTCGCACATGCACACTGTATACACACGGTGCTAGGACAAAATGTCCCCGGACAAAATGTCCCTGGACAAAATGTCCCGGACAAAATGTCCCTGGACAAAAAGTCCCCGGACAAAAAGTCCCCGGATAAAATGTCCCCGGATAAAATGTCCCCGGACAAAAAGTTCCCGGATAAAATGTCCTTGGACAAAAAGTCCCCGGACAAAAAGTCCCCGGACAAAAGTCCCCGGATAAAATGTCCCTGGACAAAAAGTCCCCGGACAAAAAGTCCCCGGACAAAAAGTCCCCGTATAAAATGTCCCCGGACAAAATGTCCCGGACAAAATGTCCCTGGACAGAAAGTCGCAGGGTAAAAGTGATGTCCCTACACTACGTCGCATAAGGCCTTATTTATTGTATAGCCTACATGAACAAAATCGAATGCATTGTATCTGACCATTTTGTTCATCTATAATATATTTCTCAAAACATGTTATATATATATATATGTATATATATATATATGCGCCGGCCTACACGCACCCACACACAAAATATTTACTATGCATGATATATACTAGCCTATATAATAATTATATATACTATAATATATATTATATATACTACATATAATATTATACTATAAAGCCTATGCTCATAAACAAGTGCATGTACATAATATATACATAAACATGTACAATTGTACATATATACATAAACATGTACATATATACATAAACATGTACAATTGTACATGTATACATAAACATGTACATATATACATGAACATGTACATATATTCAGATTCAGTTCAACATCACATATAAACAATCATGGCAGTGATCAATGGGATTGCGCGTTATCATTGGTTATCACAGGGTGGACCGCTAATCATTACATACAAAACATAATAGCACTTGACAGCCGGTTTATATGATTGCAGAAATACAAATATAATCATGACAGAAACTTATTAATAGCGGATAGATGACAGAACTTAACTAGCACTAAACTAACATTTAAGTAGCACTTAACTAACATTTAACTAGCATTTAACTAGCATGCACGCCCAATGCAACACAATAAACATTTAAACAATTTGATTGATTATAACAACGTAGGTGTTCCTTGAAGATATGAAGACCATGTGATTGACATAATATAGCTGAGGGGATACTGTTTTAAATATTAGCACCAGTATATCTGATCGAATAGCTCTATAACCGAATGTTAGTATGAGAGCAAATAGTTGTCTGTAGCCTATGAATTTGAACTTCTTGTAGAATAGGAATGAAAATCAGAAGCACTAAAGAACAGTTGTCTATAAGCTACTGGTAGCAAGTTGTGCTCGTGTCGATACATGAATTCCTCTCTCTGAACCGTCCTAATTTGTTCAATTTTTAGTAACTTATATTCTAGAAATATCTAACGAGTGTGAGAATTGTAAGAAACATTAGCCACATAACGAATTTCTATAGAATTGTTAGCCTTTGTAAATTAGATTTATAAGTAGAAGCACATATTTTTTTTTATTATACTGCACTAGGTAAAATATGGGTAGATGTGTGTAATAGGCTAAAGGGTTAGCCTAACATGGGGAGGCAGTAAGAAGGAAGCTCGTTTTATAATTCCACTATTCTTGGCAATTTTGGAAGAAATAACTTCAATGTGTAATGTGATTTGATGTTATATACATGAACACATAAATATATAGAGTCTACATAAACATGTTCGTAGAAACCAGGAGCGTGGTCAGAAAAATTGGAGGGTTTTCTTTGGAGTTTCAACGTAGATGACAGCAAATAGGCCTACACTGAATTGCATAAATACAATTCCGAAGTTATTGTTTTTGGGGTCTTGAACTCATAAGCCTTCCAACATAATCCATCATATTTAAAAATACATAGACACATAATCGCAGCATGCAGCGGACATAAATTATGTTTGTGATTACGCATAGGCCTACGCCGTATTTACAACTTATACAGTTGCAATTGCAGACTCGGGAAATTGAAAGACATTATTTTCATCTATAATTGCTGACCATCAAAAGCACACAATTTATAGGCTGATAAATGTGTATCTGTGTGCACCGCAGGGATGGGAAAATTCCATAGAAACATGTAATTGAGTTACAAGTCAGAAACTTCTAATTACAAAAAAATGTAATTGAGCTACAAATTACCAATTACTCTACACGTTTGCTGGAGACTACAAATTACAATTTAGGCTACGTGATGTAAATTACATCAATTACGAATTGCTTAGGGACTACATCATTGAAAAAACAAAATTCAGACTGGGATTGCATGTCTTTTCCTTTTATCTATGCGTATATTATTATATTTGCTGTGTCAGAAAGTGTCTATTCAATTTTCTGTTAAAGTCTTAAACTGCGTCTCTGAACACTGAAATCGTGTGTAATTTTGTCAATATGACAACCTAGAATGTTGAAGTTAGAGTGTGTAAATCCAGAAAATAAAAAATAAAAATTAGACCCGGTGTAGCGATTTCAACTTCTGCAAAACTCGCTCTATTTACAGCACTAATTTATACTGGACGCAGTCAAAGGTGAGCCTAATGTCCCCGTCACTTTGCTCGATTTAAGAAAGGCGTTTCAAACCGTCGAGCATTACAATCTTTACCTGATATTTGTCACGTAGACCAAGTCGATTTGATACTGCACTACAGACTCTCGTAATCGTAATCTCCAGATTTCTAAAGCGCTACTCGAAAGCCAAGTGCAGAGCGCCAACTTATTCACGAGCGCTGCGTTGAGCCAAAAGGGGTTGTCCGTAAAAGTAGTCCATGGTGGTCCAGGTCGAGGCCGCAGATACGTTCTATACCGCAGCTCATTTCACCATAGCTCCCTATGTAGTGAAAGGCTGAGTTATCCTTGAGGGACTATCGGTATCAAACCCGAGTCCTCCTGTCCTTTCTGCTCGTGTATTACCATATTACCATTTCTTCTCAGGTATTGGGGCGGACCGTTACCCATCATATAGAGCCGGACTAATGTGATTTTTCACTATCATACTATACTACACGATCTTCTCTTGAACAAAGACAGAGACACCGGAAATTGTACCGCAATGTAATACATTATATTTTCATATAATTTTATTTAAATTTACACAGATGTGGCGCAAGTAGTCTTCGTCAGTAGGATTCCGAAGCATCGAAACGAACGTAGTAGCAAGAAATGTAAACCGACTGCACTCAGACTTCGCAGAGAGAACAGTAAGAATGAAGGCAATCGCCGTCTTCCCAATTAAATCCGACGCTGCTGTTGGCCAGAATGCAGAATAACTTGGCTCCATTTCTGCAGTCTGGCCGATCATTCGAAGATGTGAAGATCAGTGGCATTAGAATGCCCATCGGTAGATGCCACATATTATATCCGTCACCACAAACGCCATAATTGTCTATCTCACTACCTAGCCAGAAAATGACTCCATAGGATGGATCTAAGTTCGACCTACATTCGGATACTATCGTTTCTAACAGACAGAAAAGTCCAATAACATGAGTAATAGCAACAACAACAACAACACTGACAGTAAAAACGTTAGTAGCGAAAATAAGTCAACCTACTGTACTACTATAAGCTTACAGCAGCAACAGCAACAGCAACAACGGCGTCTACATTTTCAGTAGGATGATGATTCAACGTTCGAAAAGTAGCAACAAAAGTGGACCGAGGTCTGGGGTTATAACTCGCAGAGGGCGCAGCGAGGTGTTCCGCAATGGGCATTTCTCCAATTAAACTCCATGCTGCTGTTGACCATAGCGCAGAAGTGCCATACACCTTTCACTGGCGATCCTGGATTCCAAGAAGTGTACCGAATTGGAAATTGAAGATCATCACGAAATCTCCAAAAGTATGCATTAGCATCCCCAGCCCGACCAGCTATCCAGAAATGTAGCCCGCCATCTTTGTCATTTTTCGGTTTACACGTCACTCCTTCCGGTTCTAAAGACATCACATGCAATAAAAAAAGATAGCATTAACAAAGACAACCGCGCCACAACACCAGTAACAAAACAATAGAAACAAGAAAATCAAGAAGGAAAATAACAATATTAATAACTAGCTGGGGTACCCGGCGTCGCCCAGGAAATTTAGGAATCGCCACGCTCCCGGTCAAGCCGCTAATTCTCCACCCTCATTTCACCCCATCCCACCACTCCTATTCTCCACCCACTTACTTTCCCCATTCCACTCACCCCCCCCCGACCTCCTAACCCTCCCGCCCACTTCCACTGGGTGGTCCTGATGGCCCTCTGTCTAGGTACAAAGTTTCAGATGAATATAGTTGCCTTTTATTGGAAAATTTTCTCCTCTCAATATTATCCTGCCCGACCCGGTACCTGCGGACCACGCGTGTGTTTGGTGGGGACGAGGTGACCCCGTTAGCTCTCGGTCTAGCTGCAACGTTTCAGGTGAATAGCTGTGAAACTATGGCCCCTATGATGGGAGAGATTCGCCAACCTTCCACTGCATGGATCGTTCTGATGGGCCTCTGTCCAGGTACAAAGTTTCAGATCAATAGCTGCGTATTAGCGAAAAATGTTTTGGGGTTTCGTCCCACCCTGGCCCCTATGGTGGCAGAGATTCGCCAACCCCTCTACCGGGTGCCTCATGCCCACTTCAACACAGTAGTGAAGGTTTGAAGTGAAAAGCTCCAAAACTGTTGAAATGCATCCCGGTCAAACAGACAGACAGACAGACAGATTCTTCTCTTTATTTATTTAGATGATGATGATGATGACGATGATGATGACGATGATGGTGATAATGAAGATGGTGATGATGAAGATGATGATGATAATGATGGTAATGATGTTTCCTGGGCGACGATGTTGACGACGACAACGATGATAATGAAGATGATGATGACGATGACGATGTTGATGATGATGATGATGATGATGATGATGATGATGATGATGATGATGATGATAGTAATAGTGATAATGATGATAACGATAGGAATAATAATAATAGTAACAACAATAATAAAAAATACTACTACTAATAACAATAATAGCAGCAATTGAAACGATAGCTGTAGTAGGCTAGGCCTACTATTCGTGCGCCCAATAGCGGAAATAATGTTTCAAAAGTTATGTCAACGTTAAGAATAGATCTAATTATTGTATTGGAGTTTCGTACATCATCGATAAAGATCTGACAAGTAGAAGGGAGCGCATCAAAGAAGGCAGCGCCGAAAAGTGCAGAAACTCGTTAAAAGATGAGCTGAGAAACAAGGAGTCAGAAGTCAGTGATGGATATCGCAGACATTGACGGAGACAGAGGCGTATTCAGGAAGGCGACCAACGAGGTGAGTAGCTTAACGAATAACTCGATCATAGCTTACAACTGAGAGAACGAGACAAATACACGGAGAGAGGGAGAGAGGCATAGAGAGACATACAGAGAGAGACAGAGTTAGAGTGAGAGTGTGAGAGAGTTAGAGAATTAGAGAGATAGAGATAGACAGGTGGATAAATAGTTTATATATATATATATATATATAGATAGATAGATAGATAGATAGATAGATAGATAGATAGATAGATAGATAGATAGATAGATAGATAGATAGATAGATAGATAGATAGATAGATAGATAGATAGATAGATAGATAGATAGATAGATAGATAGATAGATAGATAGATAGATAGATAGATAGATAGATAGATAGATAGATAGATAGATGATAGATAGATAGATAGATAGATAGATAGATGTTTTCTCCCACATTATTGCACATCTGACCAACTTGTCTTTTGCTGAAGGATGTTTCCCGTTAAGCTTCAGGTCTGCTTTAGCTACACCTTTGCTTAAAAACCTGACCTAGATTCAAATAATCTGCCTAACTTAGGGTGACCATTTTCTGGCCATCAAAAACCGGGACACTTTTTGAAAAATATAAATTGGAGGCCTAATTCCTTAACTACAGGGCCACAGGCTTACGATCGAAGGCCTAGTTTTATATGCTCAATTAAATTTAATGCTGAACATAGATTTCAGTGTAGAAATCTACAACCTGCTCCTGTCTTCAGTGCACTTAGTGCAGTAAGCTTACTCTTTTACAGAGGCGGATACAGAAATTTTCGAAGAAGGGGGGCAAAATTTTGGGTCTTGGACAGGGAAAAAATTTCGTCTTGGTCACCGAACAAAAATTTGATGACCTTTTTTGAGTCATTTGTCGAATTCCCAATAAAAAGATACAATTTCCCCGCAAAAATAACTGATGACCTTTGTTTTTTTAGTCGTACAGTGTTCTTAAACCCCTTTACGGACCTCGTGGTGCCTGCGAAACCACTCACGGGG